>JBBPKC010000075.1:49081-60907 GCA_038089055.1 Tylopilus aff. balloui | reverse complement strand
CCTCGAGCCCTACTTCTGAGTCCGTCACTATTGTGCTCTGCTCTGCAGCGATTTCTTCCATCCCCATCATCGTTGCATCAGGTTCAGCAGCCATATCAGCCTCGGTCTCCATTTCTGCGATCGCTCGCCTACGGAAACGGACAACCATCAATAATGAGAACGTGTGGGAAGAGAACTCAAAGGAGATCACACACGTATACGCATCTCGACAGTCCTTTCGGATGCTCGCCGTCTTCCAGCGCTGCCGGCGCGAGGTTGGAGCGAGCAGTTCGGCGTCCAAAGCTGGTCACAGGAATTGAAACGCATCAGTAAATCGTCGAATGCCCAGCCGTGCCGTTCACCATTGTCCTCGCCGAGCAGTAGTAACTTACTGGCTCCAATCCATTGCCTGTTCAATGTGGTGGGTATGAGAACTTGAGCCATTGGTGGGTAATATATGACACGTACCATTGCGATGCTTTGTCAAAGAATTGGATCAAATGCAGGGGACCATCACCCGTTCTACGTCCTACGCCACGCTGCTTCTTCACTGCAGGGGGAATACGTTCATCATCTGGTTCATAGACGACCGCTGGCCACCACGGGTAGGTATCTAAACAAATTTGAGTTTTTCGTGCGGTGTTGGATTGGGTCTCGACAAACCTGCTTTAGCCCACACTATTGGCATGGATTGATTAGCAAAATGTGTCACCTGACTCGTCACATGACAATGCTCACCGAGTGTTCCTCCTTCCAGGGTCATACCCTCTGGAAGAACAACCACACCTGGCGCTGCAGGCTGTGGCGCCGCGGAAGGGCCGGGGATGAGCAGAGCTGGCGGATGAGCCTTCGAAGGTCGTTCCTTCGGACCTGCCTTGCCTCCGCATTCTTCATCACTCTCGAGCTCGCTGAGAGAGGAAAGGTCAGAATCGTGGCCATCATCCTTTTCACGTGTAGCCGGTTGAGCCTGCGACTGTGCCGCCGCCGCCGCCGCCTTCTTCTCTGCCTTGCGGCGTGAAGCCTTCTCCCGGCGCGTGGCAGGTGTATCGAGCTCTTCGATAATGATCTTGCCATCCATCGCGAAAATGTTCGTATATCGATCTCTTGGGATTGCCGCGATGCGCGCTTCTAGTTCGGACTGCCTTTTGTCTTGGGCTTCCGGCGGTACTGCAGGTTCAGGTTCAGTCCCAGGTTGGAGAGGAGGTTCGAAGACAGGTTCGTAAACAGATTCGGGAGAGAGCTGGGGGGCAGGGATAGTGACAGTTTCGGGGATGAAATGATAGCCAGGTTCGGGAGCAGGTTCGAGGGCGGCAGGGACGAGAAGAGTAACAGAAGGCTCTCTTTCTGGCTGTTCAGCGTTCATCGAATTGTCTGCTTCTGCTTTTTGTTCTACGGTCAGACCTGACGGTCCAGCAACCTCCTCCGGAGGAACCACAGCACGTATACTCTGGTTCTCAGACGCAGTTGTACTTATCGTCGAGAGCTTCGATGTCCCACGCTCCGCTAGAATAGGCCCTAAACCAATGACAGAGAGGAGAAATCCTTCGACACGCACCCACCCTAATTCGTTTCTTTGGTGGTGGCGGTAGTTGCTTCTCGGTGGCCTGCCTTCCTCGTCGTTTCTGCCCTGTAGGCAGAATCCAACCAGCGTCGAACATCTTAAATGAGCCCTGACTGTCCACATCTTCCACCAGCTCTGGCTGACCTGTCGTTCGCGCTTTGATGAGCTTCTTGGGTGCTTCTTCGGCACCTGCCTCCAGCACTTCCTGGGCCTGCTCAACGACAGCGCCACCTGCAGCTTCTGCCTCAAAAGCGGCCACAGCAGCAAGTGCGCGTCGGGTGCGAGGGGCGCGGAATCCAGGTGCAACATCAAGGGTACCAGATTCTACAGCTTTGGAGGCTTTCGACCCCTTCTTTTTGCTCAGCTTAGGTTTTGGCACAGGCGGCGGTGGCGGGGGTTTGATACGCCCAAGTTCGTAACCAAATAGAAAAGTGAGTGGGTCGGTTTCAAGAATGAGGCTGATTACGTCCTGTATCTGTTCTCGAGAAACGAGGAGCCGCAGTGCTTCTAGAGGCAATTCAAAGTCACCGATAGAGACGCCGGGATCATCTGCATGCGGATATCTGTGTCGCAATGAGACCAATTCCTCAAGAACAGGTTGAACGGTGGTTTGCATTCGTTGGGCTGTCTTGTAAAATGTCGTCCCAGGTTTGTTATATAGGATCGCATTGGACAACACCAGCTCGACGTCGCCCTAAAGACGATGAAGTGCGAATCAATCACGTAGAAATCAGGTCTCTCTTTAAAACTCGCCTTGAATGCTTCAAAATCCCAATATTCGTGTCGGTCTAATTTTGCATCGATGGTGTCCCAAGTCATGGGGTTCTTGACAACCTCGTAATAGTCGGGCACTTGGGTCCTAGACACTGGATGCCTGTAAAGACCGTTTCGATCGAGGCTATAAGTTCGTAAACGACCTGCCATGTTGAACATTACCTGTCACTTACGCCAAAACCTTCTCGAAAGCGAGACGCATAGGTGCCAGATGAGGGAAGAGGGCAGCGTCCAGTACCTTGTGTATGGCCTCGACTTGTGCGAGCTTCCGGCTCTCCCGTTTGCGTGAGAGCAAGGCTAATTCATGAAGCCTCTCAAGGTCATTTCTGATGTGCTTTAGGTGCTGAACATGGCTTAGTCACGCAGTGACAGTCTCGAGGGTAACACATACCTCAAGTTTCAACACCTTCTCTTCCTCGCTTAGTAACCTTCCGGCATTCGAAGCAGTCCATGGCTCAAGGTGCAGTCTTTTCAGCAATGGTGCACCCCGCCTTGCCTCGCGCTTCAAGCTCCAGTACTTGCAAACCATCTGAACAAACTCCGTCTTTTTGCGTACGTTGATCTTGCTAATGTAATTGATAATGCGGTCAACGATGATTTGAGGAACAAGCGGAGGTCCAGTCTTGTACGTCTTCGCGTACGCCCTGGCTGTTTTGGATAGTTTGGAGCTTGGACTAGAAGTAACGTTGTCGTGTGCGAGAGCTTTGAGACGTGCCTCCGTCTGTTCTTTCTGTGTGAATATTTGTCAATGAATCTGGACGAAGCGAGTTGCATACGCAGCTCGTACTGGAAGGTGCTTCTCGCAGTAACAGGTGAGTGTTACAGGCTCTGAGCCTTGGGTACTTTTCATGGGCATCAGAAGCTTCTCCTTTCTTGCGCAAGTGGTATGAAAAGCAAGGAAACATGACGTCTTGGTGCACTGAATGCAGGCTCCTTCTCGAATACCACATATCGAGCATTTCTAAAAGACTCGTCAGCTTGTGGCTCGCCGACGCATAGCCAGGATCGACATGCTTACTAGCTTCCAACGCTGTTTTGGAATTTTGTCGGAGCCTGTGATGGGCTCCATGAACACTTCGTTGGCTACTCTGGTCTCGGGAATCCATATAGCACACAACAGATGAGCCCAGTCACCGAGGGTCGTCTGTTTGAATGCGCCACCTTCATTGGGGCAAAAGATACATGACTGGGGAGGTTACCCCATTGGCTTAAGGGCTACATCTTCACAACGGGAGTCCACTCACCACTGGGTTCTCGGGA
This sequence comes from Tylopilus aff. balloui, assembly GCA_038089055.1. Lineage (NCBI taxonomy): Eukaryota > Fungi > Basidiomycota > Agaricomycetes > Boletales > Boletaceae > Tylopilus > Tylopilus aff. balloui. The sequence continues at coordinate 57,333 of JBBPKC010000075.1, read as the reverse complement.
GATACAGTACACTTTCGACAGAGCCACTGTCCCTCGGGTATGTATGGAACGCCGTAACAATCTTGATTCCTGAGAACAATCTGCAGAGCGTGGAAGTTTGATACGTACCTTGATGTACAGCAAGGTTGCATCCATCGCAAAACACGATCGCATTGATGTTCTCTCCTTCCGAGTCATCGCAAATGGCGCAGGTCGAGTCCTCCGAAGGCATGGCATAGTCCGATTTGGGGATGTTCTTGGTCTTGATGCTGTGTCATAGGTGACGTGATCTCATCAGAGTACGAGACACGACGTACCAAGTCGAAATACTCCTTCTCTAAACGATCCACGATAATTTCGAAAGTCTCGTATGTGACGAGGTTGATTTGGTCTTTCTTTCGCTCGGTGTTGATTGCATCCAACCATTCCTGGTCTGCACAGCAGCTCCATGAGTGAACAAGCCACGACGCAACGAACAGATCGCTCGAACCTTGCTCATCCATATCATACTCGACCTGAATGGCTAGATCCTTCTCCAAGGGCTCTACTGAACATCAAAAACGGGAAACCAAGCACGAGGCAACACACACCTATATACCGAATGTAATGGTCTGGTCTCTGAAACTCGGAAAAATCATTGTCTTTTCCGAAGCGTCAACGCACAGACTCGGCGAGGGAGCGGTCAAAAACGCACAACCGTACGACCTTGCTTGTTGATCGTGTACGCCAGCGAGTTGGGCAGAATCATCGTCTTGAACCAGCACGAAAGAAACCTTGGGAAGCGGAGCCTGATAACCGGGAGACTTGAGCCCACGGGTCATGTCCAAAGGCCTGAGGAGAGCAGGATCCAGGATCCAGGGGAACTGTGACAGGTCACGAGTACCAAACTTGGAACCGCAAATTATTGACACTTGTTTATACAGTGACGAAAATGGACATCCCTTTGGACGTAGCTTCAGCTTCACTTGACCTTTGTTTATAACATTATACAGGTTCACAGTATTCACTATGCTGCAAGAAAATCAATGTCATATTGCAAGTATTGACAAGGAATGAGGTTGTGGCTAGAATGATGTAACACAGCATCATTGAGGCAATTCTGGTCAACTCATGGAACAGTAGCTAGGATCTAAGTAAGCCAGTGCATACAATATGCTCATAATGCATATGGTAGTTAAGTGTAACCACCACAATGTGTAGGCTTGGCCCTGTCATGGGGCCCATGAAACTTGTGCATAATGTGACATATGTTTGCATTATGAGAAGCTGAAAGCTGGCAGTGGTGTGCTTGATTATTTTTATGGGTGTATTTAGTGATTGCATGTACAGCCCCACATTGGATGTTGGTATATGGTATTCTCTACTGTGTAGTAGCTTTCATTTTGTTTGATCCAGTTCTAAGTCCATACTAACATATAGCATATATATGGAGTAATTTCTCAAGCTCCATATGACACCAGATACAACTTCAAGCACATCTTGGAAACCATTGGCAAGCTACAAGGGATGAAAAAGAAGATAATACAAATAGTCAATACTGGTGATCTTAAAGCATAAAATCAAATCTTTATTCTATCTACTTTCATAGAGCTCCTAGGAGAGATTATTGAAGTCCAGTTGAATATGATGAATATGAACTTGCAGAGCCCTATATTGAGCATGTCTATTTGTTGGGCACTTGAGCCTATTGCCAAGTATGCCAATGGCAAGGACACATTTGCTTTGTTGCATTACCCACATTGGTCCTGTACCAGACTGTGCAATCAGGATTTTGTGGGGCCACATTAGATTGTTTCATGAAAAAAGGTGGAATCATAGCTCGAGTAACATCGTCGTCTCCCCACAAGGCAGAACCGTGGGAAAATATGAATATGTTCCTTTCTTACTTCTGATGTCATGCATTATGAACATATCTTCGATACTGTAGTTGTGAAACACGACTCAGCAGAATCCGGTCGCACAGAGATCGAGTTTCAGGCGTCTTCCGAGTCACTGCACGAGGTACATAGGGTCCAGGGATACGCACGTGCGGGGATGTGATACGGACGCCGTATCGAGTTGGGCCGGTCCGCCGGCGGGACGGCAGTGACTGCGCAACCAGAGTGCTCCGACACGGATCAACACCACCATTAATGTCCCTGCGATCTGGCCTTGTCGAGTCCGCATCTTCATGCACTCATTCATACCCACCACGATGTACATCTATCAAGCTTCATCAGCTATTGCATTTCACCTACTTATCGTCCACACGCTCACTATGGCACATCCAATCCGATTATATATCACACTAAATCACACATCCCGAGTCACCACTCACACGTGTGACTTCAGGACGTAAACGCACAATCGTGCGCAGTACCTAATACCCCACACCCCGCGGACGTCAGAACGACCCGCGTTCCAGTTCCTGATCAGGGGGAAGCGTTGACCTTTTTCCTGCAAGGAGGAAAAAGCCACAAGGAATTCATAGCCCTACATCATGATGCCGTGGCAGCGCCACTGGCGGGGGTCGTCGAGCTCGTGACCACTCTAGACTTGAATCCTTCATGATCGCACAGCGTCTTGGCAAATGACTGAAAATCTGCTTTCTGGACGCGGCCAGGCTGTGCAGGTGAAATAAGAGAGTGTACTAAGACATTCGGTTCAGAAAATGAGTGCGATCTGAGCTGACCTTCAAAGCATAGATGACGACGTCTTCCTCGAAGCCTTTTCCGTCCATCGTCACCTTTTCCATCAAAATCACGCGCAGAATATTTTCCACTGGATCAAAGTGGCACCGTACTGTTGGGTGCAGTCCAACGTTCATGGATACTTGTCCCAGCGGATCACGGCGGAAGACTGGGTGCAATGAGTAAATTGTCGTGTGAAGTGCACAGGTAGGAGTGATGTCACAGAAAGGTGAAACAGCCTTCAATGATCGGTGGCGGAGGGTTTGAGGCGAAGCTGACTTACGTAGACGAGTTCGAGAACTGCTCTCAGCCTCGGTTCCACCTTCGTTATCTGTTTTTGGGGGCGTAGAGTTTCGAGTAAGAACTTTGACATGCCCGTACATTCCGTCGGTGAATTCTTTTCGCCCGCGCTTAATGAAAAGTTTTACACCCTTGAGCTCAGCTTCGATGGTTTCGCCTTCCTCGCCTGTCAGACCTGGGCGCGACTTTAGCACCGCCATGCTGTCAGCAAGTAGAAGACCATTCACAAGTAGGGGGTTTAGCGGGAGATGGCATTCCTTTCGCAACTGTGAGGGCGGTTTTACTTTGGGAGAGAGCGGTCGTCATAGATGCCAGCATGTCATTTGGTGATGGTGCAAGTGCATTCGCAAAACTCGTCCGACGGAACACGTCCGATTCGCTTTCATTGTTACGACGCCACACGGGAGCCGTGGTAGCAATCTGACCAGAGAGCGCGAATGGCGAGGTTCCCGAGGCGATAGAATACGAAGGGAACGCTGAGCTGGAACCAGAGAATGCGGAAAAAGCATTGACGGATTCAATTTTGGCTGGAACGGCGGGCTTCGGTGGCGTTACCGGACGCGCTGGAGGTATCTCAGGCTCGTCAGACAATAAGGTAACTTGGGGGGGCTGTGGAGTAGCGCAGCGCCCAGTTTCCGCTCCTTTCAGCTTCGGCTGCGGCGAAGATTTGGGATCCGTCGGCGGAGTAGGCTAATAGGTAGCTATCAGACGTGGGTTTCGGTCAATAAATGGTGAGCCTACCACCTGTGTGGAGGTAACATCCTCTGCGATAGCGTGAGGGTCCCCCTGTGGTTGAGCCGGGACGCTCTTATCCTGCACAGGCTCGTCTGACTGTTGAAGTCCAACGACCTGTTCGTAAGGGGGTGGAGCCACGATGACTTCCCATTCCTGGTTGAACTTTATCTCGATAAGTAAATGAACGTTGGACAGGAGGGATGCAAGGCTGTGGGTCGAAGTACGCACGTCCTCGTCTGATTCATGTTGTTCAGTTGGCGGGGTCCTGTTTCTCTTCATCGGCCGCGATTGTTCTTCTGCACTAGTATCGTGCTCATCAGAGTCGTCGAGCTTGCGTTTGAGGGATCGTTCTTCAGGCGGGCCGGCCTCGACATCGCTATCGGCCGCTATACGTTACTGGTTTTGAGGGAGGTTGACTGTCGGAGACTCACGCTTTGGAGGGCTGGTTTGAAGAAGCGAGGGAATGGACAGCACGTCGAGCGCAGGCATAACCGAGGGTCGCCGCGACGGTAGCAATGCCGCAGAAAGCAAAGTGGAACTCCGAGAGGGGCAGCATTGTCGACAGACGAGGGGGTTGGTGGATCGGCAGAGGAGGGGGTATTTAAGGGAAGCAGGGAGTGTACGGTGGGATTTGGGAATGTGAAGTGACCGAGAGGAGGGTCGATTATCGTCGGGGAGTGGGGGGTATTGGGCAGTCGTGGGTGGCGTCTTATATTAGGTGGCTACGCAGGATACACGGGCGGTGGGCCTCAAGGCCTCCGCGCGTCACATAGATGAGAGACACATGTTCAGACTGGCGATAACGCGCTACAAGGTTACAGCCTCGAACAGATCCGGACTTGGACTTGGACCCACACGTCGGTTCGGTGACCAGTTCGTTGTTAATAGGGCTTAGGGATCCGGGCGTGAACGGCGTGCAACCCCTCTAATAGGGGTCGTGTAATGACACGTCAACGCGTTCGCTGCGACGTTCTTTCGTTACATTCACAGCAGCGGTCATGCCGGCTGCCTACCCGCTCCCTGAGAACATCTCCCCAGTGGTCGTAGCAAATACCGCCTCTCTCCTCCGCATCATAGCCCTCGGACTCATATCAGCCGCTGCAGTCGCTTCCCGTCTCTTCGCCGTCATAAATTTCGAAAGTATCATCCACGAATTGTATGTGCTCATCCATCTTGTCTTGTCTCGCCCTCGCATTCCTTCTTTGTTCTCAGCGATCCATGGTTCAACTAGTGCGTGTCCCCATATCAACTTCAAAAAGAGACACTCATACTGACTTGTCCCAGTCGCGCGACTAGAGTTCTCGCCTCAAAAGGCTTCTATGTCAGCCCTTTCGTCCTCTATCCCGAAATGACACTCACACCTCCCCACAGGCATTCTGGAACTGGTTCGACCCTACAGCATGGTACCCCCTCGGACGCGTCGTCGGTGGCACCATCTATCCCGGTCTCATGGCCACAAGCGGTGTCATATACAATATCCTCCATGCGTTGAATCTCCCTGTGGACATTCGTAATGTCTGTGTCCTTTTAGCACCAGGTTTCAGCGCTCTCACCGCATGGGCTACTTACATGTTTGCGTTTCTTCCCTCCGCCATTCGGTCCGCTGACAGCCGTACCAGGTTCACGAGAGAAATGAAGGATGACAGCGCTGGGTTGTTAGCTGCAGCATTCATTGGCATTGTGCCCGGTTACATCTCGCGTTCCGTCGCTGGGTCCTATGACAATGAAGCCATTGCAATCTTTCTCCTCATGTTCACATTTTTCAGCTGGGTCAAAGCACTCAAGCAGGGTAGCGCGTTTTTCGGCGCTGTCGCTGCAGTCTTTTACTTTTACATGGTCGCCGCATGGGGTTCGTGTGCATCACTCTGACACCCCGCTACCAGATTGATCCAGGAATCTTCAGGTGGATACGTGTTCATCACTAACATGATCCCTCTCCATGCGCTCGTACTTCTTCTCATGGGTCGGTACTCAAACCGGCTCTACATTGCCTACTCCACATGGTACTCCATCGGTACACTCGCAAGCATGCAAGTTCCGTTTGTAGGTTTCCAGCCTGTTCGGACAAGTGAACATATGGCTGCTTTGGGTATTCCATGTTTCGTCTATTTATTGGCCCTGTCCAATGTTCACCACAGGTGTATTCGGACTTCTACAAATTGTCGCCTTCGCACAGCTCATCCGTTCTCACATCTCCTCGAAACAATTTCAGCAGCTCTTGTTTGCGACTGTGGTAGCCACTGGAATCCTTGGCTTCTTCGCTATCGTCGCACTCACCTACAAGGGTTGGATTGCACCCTGGACCGGTCGTTTCTACTCGTTATGGGACACCGGCTACGCTAAGAAGTTTGTGCTTTCGCATCTAGTTACACGATCCCGCCTATTTAACGTAAACGTTGCAGGTATATTCCGATCATTGCCTCAGTTTCCGAACATCAACCCACTGCATGGCCCTCATTCTTCATGGACCTCCATTTCCTCATCTTCTTATTCCCGGCTGGTGTTGTGCTGTGCTTCCGTTCGCTCCGTGACGAGCACGTATTCGTGATCATCTACGCCGTGATGGCTAGCTACTTTGCTGGAGTCATGGTTCGTCTTATGCTGACTCTCACCCCTGTTGTCTGTGTGGCAGCTGCAATTGCGTTATCGTCACTCCTCGACACGTATCTTGATCCAAGCGAACCGGACACCGCGCCACCAGATGAACCGTCAGCCCAAGTGACTACCACAAATGATTCCAATGGCGCATCTCACGTTGCACCTTCGACTACCGCCTCTCCTTCAGTTGCCAATCCCAAAAAGACAAAGAAGAACAAGGAAAAGGGGACACCCGCGGTAGTAGGCGGTACTCTTGGCGACCTGGTTTCTGGTGTTGCATCCTCTGCCGCTCAGGCGCCTGACGAATCTGGCTCCAAGTCTTTCAAAGGCATATTTGGTCTCGACACGCGCCTTACCGTCCTTATCAACGCGATTTGTCTGCTTCTCTTCTTCGTTGTGCATTGCACATGGGTGACCTCGAACGCATATTCGTCTCCCTCTGTCGTTCTGGCCTCGACCATGCCTGACGGGAACCAACATATCATTGACGATTTCAGGGAAGCTTATTACTGGTTAAGACAGAATACACCCGAGGATGCTGTTGTGATGAGTTGGTGGGATTACGGGTACCAAATTGCTGGGATGGCGGATCGCCCTACGTTGGTTGACAACAACACCTGGAACAACAGTGCGTCTGAGCAGTCGCTTTTTCGGGGAGTGTTCACCTGACATCTTCCTTCAGCTCACATTGCGACTGTCGGCAAAGCGATGTCTTCCCCCGAGGAGGTGGCTTATCCTATCCTTCGCAAACACGATGTGAGCTATGTGCTCATTATTTTTGGGGGGCTCCTTGGCTATTCTGGAGATGATATGAACAAGTTCCTTTGGATGGTTCGTATCGCACAGGGTGTATGGCCGGATGAGATCCAGGAGCCCAACTACTTCAGCCAGGGGGAATATCGCGTTGATGACCGAGCGTCTCCGACGATGAAAGAGTCGCTGATGTATAAAATGTCGTATTACCGATTCTCGGAGCTGTTTGGCGGACAGCAACCCACGGATCGGGTGCGCGGACAGCAGGTGCCTTTGAATGGGCCCAAGCTGGACTACCTCGGTGCGTAGAATGCATTCTACTGGTCACCGTAGTGTCTGACTTTTTTCGAAGAGGAAGCATTCACCTCTGAAAATTGGATTGTGCGTATCTACGCGGTGAAGGGAGACGATATCCTTGGACGTGACCACAAAACCGCTCAAGGCTTCTCGGAAGGCAAGAAGCGCAAGCGCTCCAAGCCCATCCCAAGACGGAAAGCCATCAGTAGTGCGTAAGGGTGCATCCGGCCGTAGATGTAGACGAAAACGAGCACGCTACGGATGTTTTGCTCTGTTCGCCGATAGCTGGTCTGCCTATACTATAGTTAGGCAGCTGGATTGGCTACAGGGGTTATTTCAGTTTAGCCACGTCATCCGAGTACATGGGAGATATACATAACCGCATCTTGTCTGAGTACCACAACCATGATACTACACGCGCTCGCCGCTATTCTACTTGTCCTCCCTACGCTGGTAACGGCGGCGGCGATCTTCCCTCCAGACACAAAGGTTAAGATGTTGGATCCAAGGGGGTTCAAACGTGTCATGAAGAATAACGTATGCGCACGCACCATTTCTGCTCGCCTGCAACTGAAACGGTTCGTATACGTAGCGTACGAGCGTCATTGCGTTCGTAGCGCCGTGGTGTGGGGTGAGTAATTGTATCATGTTCTCGTCCACAATTCAAGACCTAAGCCTCATCAGCACTGCAAGCAAATGGCACCAGAGTACAGCAAAGCGGCTGGTACTCTCAGTCCGCTGGTACCCTTTTACGCCGTCGACTGTGATGCCGAGTCTAACAGGCAACTCTGCGCTTCTCAGGTGAGCACACGGCCATCGTCGGCGTCGGACAGGACGGACCGTGGTTGACGTGCGCAATAGGAAGATGCTCAGGCTGACGTGTTTGCTCATGCAGGATGTCCAGGGCTTCCCGACCGTCAG
>JBBPKC010000075.1:18474-37611 GCA_038089055.1 Tylopilus aff. balloui | reverse complement strand
GAGCTACATAATTTACGTTCACAGCTCTTTACTTTCACTCCAACTTCCAGACTTTGCATAGTGCCTTTTCGGAAGCGAACCGGCAAGGAGGTAACAAGCGACCAAATGCACACACCTCCCAAGCCGTCATTTGTGGCAAGAAAACATTAGCAAGACGACGACACACGGCCTTCACCACTAGATGAGAATATGGTCGTTCTGCTAGGTCGTTCCAAACGGATCGCGTATAAACGACTATCGAGTAACTTTGGCCAACTGAACGTCTATAGTCAACACGCTCTGCTAGGCGCCTGTAGACGTCAACTTGACATAGGCAGCGGGCGCTCAGGCCGCTCACCGCCAGAACGGACCCCCTTGGAATTTAACAGTAGCACATGTTCCGCGGTAGGAGCCGGAGAGACTGAGGAGTATGATAACACTATGCAGGAGCATAGTATTCAGAGGGAGAGAAACAAAAACCGGGACTGGGGGTTCTACGAGTGGATGAGACAAGTACTATGTACAGCACATATATTGGAGGGAGGCCAATGACGTCGGTGGAAGGAAGAGATGATTTGAAAAGTAGTGACGTGACGTCGTGCTTACATATCGATTTAGACGGCCACCTAGAGCAGTACGTACATGCTATCCAGTCCAGGTGAGACAAGCCGGGCCCCGGTAACAAACGTGGGGTATCAAGGCAATGGGGTGGGCAACTCACTGCGGCGGGCGATGAGATGAGGCATGCAATGCGGCCGCCGCTACGGGTCTCGTTGAAAGGGAACGCTGCCTTTCGCTTCATATCCGAGTCATAAAGCAGAGCAGAGTAAAAGATCCACTCGCATAACGAGGGTACAAACTATTGCGTGGTCAAGCCTCGAAAAATACAGACGAAAAAAAAAAAAAAAAGAGGTAAAATTGGAGGCCAAACGTGTGACAATAGATATGGACTCGAAAAAGAAAAGACATCAGAGGTAAAACAGACGACATCGATCGAACGAGGTACGTAAAGAGAGATGGAGAAAAAAGTGAGGATCCAAATCGTCGAAATACCACCAACTCCCTTCAGTTCCACGAGTTAGCAGCCATCATGCTAGGGGAATGCGGAGGTGAAGTGGATTGCTGGAAATACGCGGACTGGGATGGTGACGCCAACGAGCCAGGGGGGAAAAGAGGCACCGTCGGCACGAGCTCGAAAACGTGCTGTGCAATCGCCCGTGGTCGGCCAGGTTGTCCGGTCTGGCCCATGGGTTCGGGCGCTGACATGACAATGTGAACCCGAGGATCGAGATTCATCGACTGCTGCAAGCCTTCTCCGCCTGCTGCTGCTGCTGTGGCAGACGTGCCACGACCATCCCAGACGCACCGAATCTCGTTTCCAGGAATGATTTGGGCAAGAAGACCAGTCATTACGTGTCTGACTTCGATGAACCGAGAGTCAAATATGAGGATGAAAGGCCAGTGCAGGGCTACGCGTTCTGCAGTGCCCTCCCACTCAATCGTGCTGTTAGAACGATTGGGCGCTCCATGTTTGTTCACATAGATGCCAAATTCTATGACCCTGTGAACACTGTAACTGGGCAACTATACGATGGGCCTTACCATCATAGCACAGCAAAAACTCATTTTCGACGCGGAACATACCCATTGGCTTACATGATTCACAACGTTTTGCCAACCGCTCATGGCCGTCATCGCGAAGCGGGATCGTAACACTCTTGAAACTGGTGGCCATGGCGTCAGTAAAACAATTCCTGACATCAGGAGGTTGGTGTACTCAGTGAGATCCATGATTTCAAAACCTTTGGTACACAGGATTGCGATCTTTGCTTTCAAAAATACCAAGTCAAATGACTCAGAGGGTAAGAAGAATTCCTGACGGGTCATAATGAGTCGTCTTCGGGGAGGAAATAGTAATCTTGGTACGCACCCTGTACAGGCGGAACCACTCCGATCGAGCAGGCCGTATGCCAAACCTCGACGTAAATGAAGCAGGCGCTTTGGATCGTTCATTGATTTTCTCTACAACAGGCTCCAGCACACGGAAGACGCTGTCGAGCTGCGGGGGCATCATGCAAAACCATGGATTTCAGTTGGGAAAAAGACATACTCCTTTTTTCTTCATGTAGATAACCAAGGTTCGGCCGCCTTGGTTACCGACGCTGAAGAAGTGGACGTCCCGCGTACCATTGACTCGTTGGGGTGTTTGCGATGTGTGCGCGCTTTGAGGAGACGATGGAACAAGTGCTTCTATGTGATAAGCGAATAAGGCCTATGGAAGTAGCTCCGATCATTGTCTGCGATGCTTGGTAAGATGACGACAAGCTTGCCTTGTCTGCCAGGACGAGGAACATCCCGAAGTCTTCCAACATCGCGCACTGCGTAACCATTTTAAGGTGCAGCACACGACGCATAGCTAAACACAAGTTCCAGGATCAGATCCTCGACCACAGCAACCAGAAAGCTTACATCGAGAGTCATGTCTAAAGCCGATCCATACACCCTCTGCACATCCAATCGCAACAAGGGCCCTTCCATCTGTCGTAGCTACAGGGAGTGCTCAAATAAGAACGATAAGGTGCGCTTCGAAACGAACAACTCACTGAACGGCACGGAGCATGTAACCTTGCCAGTAAATGAGTTTTCGTGGTTCCACGATGGGGTGGTCGTGCTCGCTGAGATTGTAGGGACAAAGAAGGTATCCGTGCTGAGCGGTTCCATCTCAAATACCTTGTTAGACTCCTGGACGACCTTACGCAAACCGATCGCTTCTTCTAGCTTTTGTTTCCACTCTGCCCGCGCCTGAGGAGTCTCTGTGAATAGCGTGTATAGGCCACCAAGCCTCCCACTGTAGTGAATTGTGCAGGGATAGACAAGGCGAGAGTCTGTTGCGCTCTCAAGCACGCCATTACCGGGTGTTGTGGGTCCACCGCCATCGCCATGCCTGCTGCCAAGACCTAAACGCAGAATCCCTGTGCTTCGTTGCGTCGGCGGGTCCAAAAAGCTGGTGAGGTTTAATAGGTCCAGAGGAATAGGCTAGCGAGCAATCAGCTGCGAGGATTATTGGATTGCCTGTGAATGACAAACTCTGCGGTTGACGTAATACTTGGTTACGCCATCTTTCTCTTTCGTCTTCGTCAGGACCACTGCAAAACCCTTGTCAACGAAAAAAAAAGAAGGGAAGGGTTAATAGGACCCACAGTAATTGTCGAACAGAAGGACAAAGAGCTCGGTCCATCCATTCCACTCAAAACCAGTCTCTGGCTGTCTCAACAGCTTGCCTGCATGGACTAGTGCTCGATTCTCGTCCAACAAATCCATATCCTTGCCCAGGTTCGTCAGTATTCTATAGGTACAAATGTCACCGGTGGACTTACCACAGACTCTCCTGGTTTGAACATGATATTTGAGTTGTAGCACCACAGCTGTACCTTTTGCTTTGCAGATTCGACACCCGGTTCGGTGTCTTTTCCAAGCGCCTTGATGATCTCGAGCACCTGGGGAATGGCCTCACGATCTTCGTGGCCCGCCGGAGTCTCCTCATAGATGTTCTTCAAAAGCAACTCGTATCGCAAAAGTCGGGGTATAGGACGGTTAATAAAGTTTTTCATATCTAGACGATGAGCGTCGGGATGACGTGTGCATTGCTATAAACGAGGTCAGCACTGCAGGAAGGAGAGCTTGTGGTGAGGCGATGTACGTACATCCACAAAGGTCTTGAACTCAAAGTTGTTGGCCACCTCCTCGTCTATTCGATAAGCTGCGATCGGATAGTTCGGAATATATTCCATGTAGGCTTCCCTAAAGCTCAACGCAGCATCGAACACCGCTGCCGTGATACTCTTGATGGTGGGATGTTCCTCTCGCTGGATCTCGTGCAGTTGATCAAGCAGCTTGCGGTGATGGCTATAGATCTCTGCGAAATTGTGGAACACATCTGTGATGAAGTTCTCCAGCCTGTCACGTGGAATGATGGGAGGATCTTGCGTCCGCAATGGCTGGACATACATCTAACGAATAAAATGCTCATGCGGGACACCCGAGCCACAAGACGTCATCTCGTACCATATCAATGTTTTCCAAATCCTTGACGTACCCCATTTCACCTTTGATCAACTCAAAGATGATACTGAAAATATGGTTCAATCTCTGACCCCTTTCCGTAATAGGTGAGGTACTCACGCCTGACGTTTCACCTCGGATTTGCTCAGCCCTTCTCTCACTTCACTGGGAACTAGGTCATGCCATTCCCACTTTGAAATAGGGCCCCTCCCCATCGCGGTCTGGAATGTGCGCAGTTGGGCGATGTTCTGCAGGTCCTTGATAGAGTGAATAGCTTCTGCAAGGTAATATGCGTCGGGGTTGCCCTCCGTTGTTTCCTTCATGATCGCTTCAAGTGCGAGTGGATACTTTTGAAGATGCTCCGAAGGTCGTGACAAGAAATGTTTCAAGTCCAGACGCCGTGGCTCCTGCTGCCTCGCAGATTGGCGCGAACATTCCTATGAAAAAAACAAGAACCCCGAAGATAAGCCAAAGACAATGGCATTCGGCATAGTTGTAACCACGAACCTCGAGGAAAAGCCTCAGATTAGCATTCGCCTCCATCTCTTCCTTGAATCGCTTTTCAGCAAAAGGGAGACGGGCGACATATGTAGGATATGCGTATCGGAAGCTTCTGGCAGCCTCGACGAAAACGTCTCCAATCCTTTGAATGATAGGGCACTGTTCGCGCTGACGAACGTACATCGCTTCCACAAGTCGCTTATTGCATTCTCGCAGATCAAGAATGTTGCCGAACACCTCTTCGATGAACTCATCCAGCTGGGGAGCAGGCATGATGTGTGTTGCACGGCGGAGAGGGCGAATAAACAACTAGTCACAAGTCAGCAAAAAGTCAGATGTTGAGAATACGCGCGACGAACGACTTCAACTGAGTTGAGATCCTGAATATACTGTTCCTCTTGACTGATCGTTTTATGTATGATCCTTTGCAAAAGAGATGGGCAAAACGATGCAGAGCACAGTAGAAACATACGTTTGACGATGAATCTCGCTCTCCGGGAGACTACGAAGAATAGCAGGGTCTACTGTGTTCAGCCAGTCTTCGGTCTACCACAGCACCGTAAGTAGCAGTTTCCGGGTCCAGTCTGTCAACTTACATGAGGGGCAAGGTCGGGCTCAGGTACCGAGGTGATGTCTGTTACGAAGGCCGCCTAAAACAACATCAATTTGCATATGGATGTATTTGGGAGACTCACACGTCTTCTTGGGCAAACCCATGAATAACAAGGATCTTCCTCACTGCACGTCGAAGTGTAACATTTTGTGAGCATGGTGATCACAGCTGTGGGTAGCTCCTCCCTTTCCCTTTGTGACTCCGAATTTCCCTCGAGGTCTTCCAGGAACATATACACGTCCTCGACTCCATCCTGAAGCGGTTTATCGCCCCACTCAACTTCATAGAAGAAGAGCTGACTTTGGAGACTGCGCGCTACTTGCAACGCTGCACGCCTATCTGCTGTAGAGACACCATGGTTGATCAATAACTCTCGTTGAATTTGTGACTGAATCGTCGACTGTGAACAGATCATCATCATCATCATCCAAACGACGAAGATCGAGAACATGACCACATACAACGATGTCTTTGCCAGTAAAGGCACGGGGATATGGAATGCTGCTCTTTACATGGGTGCCTCTTGGGACTTTGTCGCGTAGTCTAACAGCGAGATGAGAAAGTAGACTGAAGTTGACGAAGCGGTCCGGGTCCGGATCATCGCTTTCTGTAAAGTATTCGTCATCTTCGACTTCTTGATCGGCCAACGCTCCTCCGGAGCTACCAGCAGCACCAGGGTCGTTTGGGCGGGGGCGGTCAAACGACTCTGTACTCCCCCTGTGGGTGCTATGGCCAATTGCAGAGTCATCGTATGTTTCAGTATATATCACTGTAGAGGGTCCGGCAGTCGAGAAAGTATAGGAACCAACTGAGTCATTCCTCGCGAGGACTGGGGTGCTACTTTTGGATGGCTGGTAATCGCTGTAAATAGTAGTCGCGGTCGTAGTCGACGGATTTCGTCCCAGCAGATCTGTTTGAGCAGACGAAATTGTTGATCCTATTGAGGTAGCGCGACCCACTCCAACATCCGCAACTTATGATCACAACTGCATCAGCATTGCCGGCTCAGGTTAATCGGAGCAACGACTTACGGTGGATGAAATCGGTTGACGGTGAATGTTGAGACTGAAAATCTTTGGCACGTGAAAGTAACGGTGTGCTTGTGCTATTATCTGGATGCAAACGAGCACTGGTGCGCGCGTACGCGTCCGCATATCTTGACTGGCCAGGCAGTTGTTGATTGAAGGGCCGGCTCCTGAGGTCTTCTGTAGCGTACATGTCATGGAGCGAATTCTCGTCATACTTGCCGTTATAGCCTGGAATCGTCGGTGCCAGAGCACCAGGAGGTCGTGCGGAAGATTTAAGGGATAACTGATCGCGGAAATCATCCACAGCAGGAGCATTACCATTGATATGGGTTGGAACAGGTGGAACTGGCTTGTATATGTTGGATGGAATGTCCGGTTGAGGGCTCATGATAGGTTTTCCAGAACCTGGCGATGATACAGACCCGGTTGAGCCGCGACTAGCTACAAAGGCAGGGGATTGCGGGCTCGGTGCTTGAGGTAATTGACGACGACTAGAGACGAAGCGGTGAGCATTGACAGCAGAATGGCCCAGAAATCGCATACCCGTCAGTGGTCGCTGTTGCTGTGCGAGAGATATTGGGCAAAGGCTGATGGACATCATGAGGATCTGCCGGGCTAGAGACTGTGGGAAGAGCGGCGCCAGGTGGGAGAGGTAACGGTCTTAGTCGCCTCTGGGAAGTAGGAGAAACAGCAGTGTCGAGGTTGGAGGGGGGGTGGGGTGCTTGTTCTGGTATGGTAGTTAGGGAAGGTATCCGTGAGCAACAAGAAAGGGTACGTACGTGGAAAGCGGGGGGCGGAAGTTGACACTGTGGATACAGGGGGACTGGCTGGATCAGGTTCTGCACGGAGAGCGTTTGGATAGTACTCTCTTGAATTGAGAGATGTGGCAGTGAGAGGCGAGCGCTCTGAAGGGGAGGCGGACTCCTCGCCAAATATGCGCCATACTTCGTCGTAGAGATGCTGAAGATCTTCATCTCCGGGTGGGGGTGGTCTAGGGTTTGACTGGAGAGCAGACATGATGGACTACAAGGGCGTGGGTTCAAGGTGATCACTATGTAGAACTGTGGGGGGATTACTATGTTGTTTGTGGACTCGTCGTCGTCGGACACTGCGTCGAGGATGGCAGGGAGCGCGAGCGACGTCGAGGGCGGATGGAGCGATATTGGGCGTGGTCGACGACGACGCAGGTCCAAACTCGGCGTCAGTGCTATCGCGGAGGATAATTATTTATAATAAATATTTTTTTGTGGAGGTGGTAACCAATCAGATTCTCACTGTCACCGGTCGTAGGTTGGACATGTCAAGGATCCCAAAACTAACCTCCTCGGTCCACGACATCAGCTCGGACAATCCTCCGTTTGGATCGAGGTGAGGCACCAGGTGCACACTGACGCGTCCTTGTCGTTCAGTCGTGAACATCAGATTCCTGACCAAGGACGCGAACGTGTGGACCCAAAACGCGTGGGATCATGTCCCTCCACCAGATGATCAAGCAGAGCACGTCGCCGCTTCGCTTCAAAGACAACGACTTGCCCCCGTTCCAGATCAAGACAAAGAGAAGTACAACGCGAAACCTGCCAAATATTGGTAAGAACGCGACCCTTTAGCATCGAGCTCTCTAGCATGACGGAAGACCAACTAGGGATAACTTTTATAAAACGAATGCAGACAACTTTTTTCGCGACAGAAAATGGTATCATGCCATGTTAATCACGACCAACCAGCTTCCCCTCACTCTGCATAGGTTGCACCTTGAATTCCCGGAGTTATCGGCTGCCGCAAAGCCAAAGGTACGTGGACTACTCGATTATTTACCCAGTTTCCAATCGAACCAGGCAGGAGGGATCACCATCTGCGAGATCGGGTGTGGTGAGATGTCAAATTTCGTGCCCTGACCAACCTCTCCCCTGAATGATCCAGTCAAGGTGCTGGAAATACCGCGTTTCCCCTTCTTTCTGCAAATCAAAACCCTCAGCTTGTGATTCGAGCATATGACTACTCTTCACATGCAGTCAAACTAGTGCAGGTAAGTATCTTCACCTCTCTTCTATAGGCGTCAGCGTATATCCACGTCTGTCGACAGAATAATCCTCTGTATGCCAAATCACCAATCGGCTCAATACAAGCGGCAGTATGGGACCTCACTTCCGAAAGCACACTACCACCAGGCGTCAAACCAGCAACAGTCGACATTGTCCTCTGTGTCTTCGTCCTGAGTGCCCTCCACCCTAACGAATGGGGAAAGGCAATAAGCAACATTCACTGCGTGCGTGGCCTCTGATTCTGTCATCCCGTGCGCTGTTTACCCCGTTTTGCAGATGCTAAAACCTAATGGCGTCGTACTAGTCCGTGATTACGGGCGGTACGACCTCCCGCAGCTGCGGTTCAAATCTAGAAGAATGCTCGAGGACAACTTTTATATACGCGGAGACAAGACGCGCGTATACTTTTTCGAGTTGGGTAGGTGCCCACGTTTGCAGTCTTTTGCTGCCTTCAACCCCCCCTGAAAGATGAACTGGCCTTGATGTTCACCGGCGCTCGAGCGACAACGTCACAAACGACAGTTCGAACTACAGAAGAAGTGACAGAATCTCCGGGTCAAGACGAAAATGGCCAGGCTTGTATTTCGAGTCCCACGACCCACACCCCACTATCACATGATTTTGCACCGCCTTTGGAGCCCTCGACGGACGAGCCGACATCCCTAACTCTAGCCGCTCCAATTGCCAAGATTCATCCTAACCTCCTCGTCCCCCTTGCGTCCTGCTCTGCTCACCCTCTATTTACCATTGAACAACTAGGGGTAGATCGAAGGCTACTCGTGAACAGGAAGAGGCAACTCAGGATGTACAGAGTGTGGATGCAGGGTAAATTCAAAAAGTTGTGACCACCATATCTAAATCGTGCGGACTCGGGGTAATTTATTGTTGAAAGGAATGGGCATGGTCGTTGGCAGGATCGCCAGAGTAATGTGATAATGGGTCTTGAACAATCACGACAGGCCACCAGCAGCGATGACACCCAACACCCACCGACCAAGCATTCATACAAAAGCATGGTGTGTATCGCAGTACGAGATAAATTACATGAAATCCACAGCACGTTTCCGTCCTCGCAGCGGTCTAACGATGCCCGCACCATCGTCTACCTTCATGGGATCCTGCTCCTTTTCGGTTGGGGGCCCCTCCACAGTAAGATCCCTCACGACATCCGGCGGTGGCTTCTCTATCCATATTTCCTCTGCTTCCTCTGCACGTTCTCTGTGTCTCTTTCGCTTCTTCTTTTGGGGGTCTCGTTCTTTGGTTTCACGCCGCGCTGATATCGACAATGATCTGTCCTCGTCCTCTTCCACATCAAACGATACGAGCGCGGGACCACTCCCTTTCGATTTCTTGCTCTTCTTGTCCTTCGTCGCAGGGACCCTCTCATTCCCCGAGTCGCGGGGGACAAATATCGGCTTGAACGTCGACAGGTCCACCTTGTCGCCGACCGCGATGCGCCCTCGAGCGGTATCATTTGCCATCATAGTCCCCCCGGGAACCAGCTTCTCGGCAGACTTTGTTGCTGCTTGCGACGACGTCAAAGGCTGCGAGCGCATTGGTGACCTCGCAGCGTTTTCCTCCTCAGGCATTTTGCCCTCTTCCTCTTTTTCGTCCTCGCTGTCCTCGTCCTCGCTCGCAAAGATGGCTTTGAAGATATTCATCGGCGGCCTCTCGTAAGTGAGGATGTCGTTCCCTTGTCCATCGTCCTCTCCCAGTCCGATGTTAACTAAATCGCGTTTGCCACGCGGGGGCTGTCCATCCGTCACACCCGCCCCAGTATCACCTCCGCCACCCGTTGTCGCGTCCATTGTCTGCGACAATACATCGGCAGATGCGGACGCCACCTGCGTATCATAGTGCATGTCGGGATTGGGATCCTTGACACCAAACCGCTTGCACAACAGACGTGCCGGCTGCCATGGCCACACCTTCCTCGTCATCGGCCCATACAAGCCCACCCGGGCGGCGTGCACTCTGGGCTCTTCCTCCTTTTCTTCCTCCACGATTGACTGCTGCTCCGTCTGCTCCTTGAAGGCATGTTCCTCACTGGGGGTATGCAGCCCTTCGACGGTTTTAGGACCTAGCTCGAGCACAACAGCGCTTGTGAAACGTCCTGCCATCGCGCCTGAGGCAGGCCGGAAGAGCGCGGCTGCCTTGGCAAACTCGGTCATCTCGAGCGAATATGTCTCCGACGTCTGCGTTGACAGACGTGCGGGTATCGAAAAGGCAGAACCCGGCTCAGCATGTGCTCGGAGATAAGCAGTATAGCGGGATTGTTTGTCGGGATTGGAAGTGAAGGGTTGAAATCCTCGTAGCGCGGCTTGTGCGACATGCGATTCCGTGTGAGGGACATAGGATCCTTGGCATGGGAACGCGCTGGATGATAGTGTCGGCTCCTCCTCCGTCGTATCCTCACTCGAAGGACCGGTGAAGCGGCTTGCTGCAATGCTTTTGATTCGTTCTTGGTCTTTCTTCGACATGTACTCGAAGACAGAACGCTGTGCGAATGGAAGGGGCGTCTCTCCTAGCGCAGCACCTCGCTGAGGTAGAAGATGGGATAGATGAACCTCGCATCATACGGGAGACGAACCTGATCTGGAGATACCCCCGCTTTCCATTGGGCATGGGTCTGAGGTTGTCCTCGTACTGGGAAGCGTGGTATGTTTTCCTTCTCACTAAGCGCAGCTCTCTCTCGTTCCCAGAGAGCCTTAGGATTGGGTTTCCACCCTTTTGGTAATTCAGGAAGAGGGAACCTATAAGGATCGACCCATATCGGGGGAGGGGCTTTGACTCCACGAACTACTTACCATATGTCTCCCGTTACAGGTTTTTCTGCCATCTTGAATCCAGGGAGCACGGGTTGGCCATCGCGGAACACGCTGGGGGCTCTTCCTTGTGTCTAGAATGTGTGAACATGCTGTTCCCGAACAAAGGACAGAGCTCACCAATAATGTCTGGACAGTCGTACTGGTAGATTTAGCCCTACGATCTCCGATAACCTCTTCATCGTGTACGTCGCTGACATCGAATGCGTGTCGACTTTTTCCGTGACCTAATGCGTGATCGTAAACGTCCAAGTCATCCTCATCCGCGTCGTTCAGCGCGCCCAGCCCGAAACCACCTCACGAGTCAATCAATGATGGTGCATCCACAGATTGACTCAGGACATACCAGCAAGCTGTGGTCCCTGAGCGCTTTGTGTGTCATACCCACGTGTGCCTAAACTGGCGTGAAGCCCCAACGACCTAGTGTATCCTAGTCCATGGAAATCGTCTTTGCGGGGCACAACCACCATTGGCGTATCCTTCGGCGCATACGTATGTTTCTTGGCCTCTTCATCTACGTCCGGCCCAGTTCTATCCGGGTCACGCCCGTGCTGAATTTCGCGCTGCCGCCACGTCACCCTCGGGCCAATACCCTGACCAGGTCTCCAACCCATCTTCTTGAGGACGCGCCCACCCACTGAGTCCTTGGGGGCAGGTGACATGGCCTGCTCAAGCGCGAGCGTGACTGGGCTGACATGACGCAGGTGAGCCGAGAATGTATCGACAACATGGCTGATCAAGCGTACTCTTTCTGGCTGTCGTCTACGTCGATCCTTCCGGCCCTTTCAGCCTGGGTACCCCCAAGAATGTCCATCTGACTGTAATCGCTGACGAGCTTTTTATCTGCGCGGAGTTCAGCGAGGTCTTCCTCGTCCATAAAGTCTTCCGGTCTCGCCATCCGAGTTTTGACTCGCTCCGCTCGCGAAGACACGAATGTGGACGGCGTCCACCCTAGACATGATGAGTTAAGTAAGGGCTAACGACGGAACAGAGGATGCAACCCGAACCGACCTTCCTTTGAACCGACCGTGTTGAAGTAGCCGGCAGAGAACCCCCCTGTAAACGCTCCGTGTAGCCTCCTTCGGCCCTTTTCATCTCTCACCTAAGACAGAAAGACATCAGGTAAATAGTACACCGAGGAGTAGCAACCGACTTCTTGCTTCCAGAGCGGTAAGAATTCGCCTGTGTCTTTGGACTTCTCGAGGGACGGCAAAGGTGTACCGATCTCGAGGAGTTGTGAGCAAGTAGGGGAACGGGAAAGACGAGGAAGCTACCAAGCAAAAGTTTTCATTGGCCTTCCTGCTCGCAGTGTCGACGCCCAAATTTCCAAGCTTCCGCTTCAGCTTTGCAGAGTTCATGATGGCGACCAAGGATTCCACAAACGCAGGCTCCTACCATCCGCTGCTGGAGTAGTCGAGACTGGGAGCATGGAGAATTCCGGGTGGCTATGTGCAAATTAAAACCCAGAATAACCTCGGTGGAACAAAACATTTCCACGCCTTGGAAATTTAAGACTTAAATTAGGTGCTAAGGGTTCAAATGGTGTGGCTGATAATGTTTGTTTGTTTGTTTGTTTTAATTTCTACATAGCCACCAGGGTGCAGATGGAAGGAACTAACCCTAACCATAATACCATAATGATGGGTTCCCAGAAGGGAGCAACAACAACACAACACAACACAACGTAATCATGGATTTAATCCCTCCTCCTCATCGATCCTCTCCACTTCCGTCCTCGCGTCCGTCTCGAGTTGTGGTTCCCACTCTGCTTCTTCCTCATTTTCCGCGTCCATTTCCCTCTCCTTTCTCTTCCCAATCACCACCGTTGTTTTTCCACCAGATCCCCCTTCAGCGACAGTCAAGCACGTCAGACGAGTGCCCTTCGTGTCGTATTCGGCCACCGGCTGTAGTTGCACTTTTCCTTTATTCTCGGAAGGCAACGCGGCCAAGTCATACACGAATATCCTGCCGTCAGATGAGACGGTACAGACGATCGTTGTTGCTTCTCGTGCATCCCCGCTATCCGGTGTGGTTTTCGGGAGCGCAATACGAAGTGTCTCTACAGCCTTTACTCTAGAAAGGAATCGGTCAGTCATTCTGCATGTGGGTTATCCTAGCGAACCGGTTTGAGTGGCCAACCATCTCGGCGATTACCGTAGGTGTGGAGTGTGGATCCCCAGATAATTGGTACATCGACACTTTTTTGTCTTCCGCAGCGACCAAGAGGAGCTCTCCGTCGCCATTCATACGTTTACAGAATCGCATACTCTGTATTCTTGACGAATGTGTGATAGTATGCCGCAACGTCATATCCTATACGGTGATAAGACACGAACGTGAAAGGTACCTCCATAAACGATCACTTACCGTAGAAAACACATCAAAAGAAGATGATGACTGGACGATAAACATCGATCCTGACAACGACCATCTTACAATCTCGCCCTCTTGGTAGCTAACTCTGAGCAACGTTCTTCATCACTGTCCAAAATCTTACCTTTTCCCAATTTCATGCTGGCTGACCCCTTGCCACGCATCAGATCCCACATACGTAGTGTCTTGTCACGCCCGACACTCAGCGCGACCTTACCGGAAGGGTGAACCGCGACAGAATTCACGCGGCCTTTGTGGCCTTTCAGCGAGCGTAGGACGGTCCAGTCCCGTGCATGAAAAAGACAAAGTGTACCATCCTCGGACGCAGAGAGTAGGTGAGAACGTGACGGAAATTGAAGATACGTGATGGATCCTGGAGGTGGTTATGTTGATTCGCTCGTCGACAACAAACGAACGCGGACAAACCTTGGTGGTGCATCAGACCACCGATCTCCTTCCGCCTCACCAAGTCCCACACCTTTATAACTTCATCGGAGCTTCCAGTCGCCAACCATTTCCCTCCATTTGGGGATGCAGCGACGGCCCTGATGGACGACACGTGTGCAGGAAAGATGAAGGTGGGCTTAAGATGAAACTCGTAGCCAGATTCGGAGAGCGTGACAGTCCCGTCGAATCCATATAGCAGCTTTTCGTACGAACCCGCAACGACGACGAAAGAGCTAGGTAACCCGGGTGATGGCTCTGGCGTACCCCCAACATTTTTGATGGTCGTCTTCCGCTCTCCTCTATCTTTGAGAGAGCATGCTACGGCCAACTTGCGTTTCGTGGGTTGCAACCGATCCGACGGAAGTTCTTTCTCTGTAACGATGGGCTTTTCGATCCGGGTTTTCTTGAAGTTTCCTTCTGTCCTTCGAATAGCTTTTGGCTCGGCCATAGCGCAAACTCGCAAGAAAACATTGTAAACACATCCAAAGATGGTCATCGCAAAAACAGCCACTGCCAGTCGCAGAGCCACCACCGTGACTCAGGTAGCAAAATCTGTCGCTGGCAGCTGATCGACTTCTTTACTGCTTCGGTGGTCATGCAGCAGCCGGAACACGGGGATTTTCTTCTGTGTTGAGTTGCAGTAAATCGTCCGAACAGTAAAGTCAGTTCCGAATTTTAGAACCACTGATTGGCCTGGCTCTCACTGCCACTCAGGTCAGTTTGTACTGAATGATATGACTCGGAGACAGTTCGCTGTTGAACGCAGCGCATGCTTTGGCCCTCCGACCGGATCCGTTGACGACGGGCATCGGGATTTGATTACAGACTGCCGGGCTGATTCAGTCTCGTCTGAATCCTTGGCTGACAACGCTAAGACAGCCCCGACCAGGGGTATAAGAACAGTTTCTGTGAGCGTTTTTCACCTTCTCAAGTCATTCATTTTCTCCCTGGGTCCCGGCGACCCTTAGCAGCGTAAAACAGCGCCATCTTGCCCTCTATCCTATCTCGTCTCCCTAGTCTTGACTTTTTTGCGCCGGCCGCACATTCTCTCTGTATCCGAACCCTTTCGGTCCCTGTCCATTCATTAGTTCAAACTTGATTCATCATGGTCATTCTTTCTCCGCGGTTTAGCCTCCTCGCCTGCCTTTGCGCAGCCCTTCCCCTTGCTCACCCTGCCCCTGTCGAAGCTGCGCACCTCTATCGTCACGACCTCATGGAAAAGCACACCTCTGGCTCCCACTCTCACCAGCGGACGCCGAACGACTCGCCTACCCGTAGCTACGAGGGCAAGTACCATGCCCACAAGGTAATATCCAGTGTCTCGTCAGTTCGGCGGCTTACAGTTTTTTATCCAGGCGCCGGAACGTCGAGCCCCAGAACTTCCGCCCCTCCTGCGACGCCATGATGACAAGAAGGCTGACGACTACCATGGCCAAGATTCTCACAACCGCCCCCATTCTAAAGCGCCTCAGTCTGCCTTCGCGCGCAGCCGCTATCGCCGAGAGCCCGCCAGCTATGGTCGTCGGTCCTCGATATATGTCTCCGGAGAGCATGGTAACACGTACTTGGTTTCCCGGACACAACCGAGAATCTGGGGAAATGCGCGTGGAAACACGGACAGACAATTATCCCATGCTTTCAATCGGCGTCAAGCCGACGAGAATGAACTAATTCTGGGTAGGATTGACATCATGGCAAGTCCTCTTCCCGTCGGTCGTATCATGTCTCATGAACTACTCCACCTAGGGTGCTGCTCTGTCGGCCGGTGGTGTGCAGCGTCTAGCGTCGCTGACAGTGGACTCGACCCCGATCGACTGGACGTCGGGCCAGAGTCCCGCCAAAGCTTTCACATTAAATGCCTCTACGACCAACCAGACTCAGTTCATCATGCTGCCTACGGAAGACGTGTCGAATTCGGCGGGTATGTCGCAAGTCTCCTAATGATGGCACTCCACTGAGCCTTTCGTAGGGAGTTTCATCAAGCATGTCACTCTTGCGACGGAAGTGTTTGATGCGAGCAGCGCTGAAATGGTCACATATTGCGCCACCTACGACTCTGATCCTGGGTCCTCATCTTTGCTTCTCATGACACCGTGCACTGGCGCAGCTCAGTCGATGGCACCAGTTCACGACGCGTCCGATCCATGTCCCGCCACCGCAAACCTCGCTTCCTTGTCAAATGCGCATCAGAGTCAGATATTTTCTTACGACCCTTCCAGCGGGAAGATCGAACCGATATCGGCCATAGCTGAATCCGCGAGCATCGATGATAGCTCCACTGATCCGAGTGGGTGCGCCGGTGCAAGAATCAAGAGAGATATCGTCAGTTCCACGATGAGCGGCTCGACGAGCGCAGCGCTCCCCACTGGCGCCTCGCAGCAAGCTCAAAACGTCACACTCATGTACATCGTGGGTGCCCTCGAAGTACCCGCGCCATCTCCGAGCGCATCCAACGCTGCCAGCACGAGCATGGGTCAGGTACCCCTCCTCACGACGACTATCACGACGACGGTCGTGTCCACCGTGACGGCGACGGGTTCGGCCAGTCGGGCCGGCACACCAGCGCAGGCCGTTGTCTCGGTGTCGATCTCGTCCTCGGCTGCGCCTCAGTCGACGACAGCTATTTCTGCGCCGTCCAGTGCCCCTCCCGTCGCATCCTCGTGGTCGTCGTCGATTTTAAACTTGCCGAGTTCGATGCTCGCGGCAGGCACCTCAAAGGTACCCGCACGCGCGGCCGAGTCGTTCGAGGTCGAAATTGTGGGAGTGAAGCCGTCTCTGTCTGCCAGTTCCTCGTCGACATCGAGCACCGCAACCGCAACCATCACGGTGGTGACGCCGACGACCACGACTCCTTCCAATAGTCCCGTGAGTCCATCCATCGACGCACAGGCCGTCGCGTCATCGATCGCGAATGCCGTGACACATCCCCGAGGACGGGTGTTCCGTTCGGGAGCCAGCAAGGTAAATCCTCCGTGAGAGTCGGTGACGAGACGTCGTTGGGAGATCAGTACGCTAGTCCCCGACTTCGACGTTTATGCTGTATACATGCACGATGGATCTGGAACGTGTGAACGATATTATAATCTATACCCGTTGTCTGCGATTCGCGGCACGGCGTCGTTCGCAGCTCTGACCACCGCATGCGTCACAGGTGGAACAGGGCTGATATCTGATTCCAGATACGGGACCAGTGGCCGTAGCAAGAAGTACTAGGTCGCTTTCCAGATCACAGTAATGAGCCAGGTGAGTGAGATCCGGGATTCGACAGTGCACACGTGCCCTCGTCGCAGCTAACTGAACAACGATCGGCATCGCTCCACTCGTCCCTCATGGTGCACATGGACCCGCTGTGACGCAGGATCATGACCCAGAGATGATACTAGGGTACGCGAGCCGGATCGGTAGTGCGCAGAACGTCGAGCGACCAAAAGTGCTGAAAGCTGATCGTCCCCCTCGCTGATCCTGCCTATACCCGAATGTGTCCCTGAGCCTGCATGGAATCTGTTAACAAAATCCTCTTCTGTCGCCACTGCGGTTCCTCTCCAGTTCTCGAACCTGAAGTGTCCATCACAGAAACCGAATACCCGAACAGACCTCCAGAGGAGACTGGGATTGTCCTCGTCTATTTACAATGCGAACGTAGACACGGTAAACAGAGCTTGTTCGCCTACGTATTTCAGTGCCTGGCCCGTTACTCGCCCCTCTCCTGTCCTGGCGGGAAGTAACCGCTGACCCAACATCTATAAAAACGCCCGGTTTCGTCCAGTCATCATACATCTCCTCGTTCGCCCCCAACTTGGTCCAAATGGAAGCCGACCTCTGACTGGGGTTCCGTCTGCTCGCTCTCCGTTTGCATCGCTGCCATCTGTCTCGCTACCTCTCGGCTAATTTCGTGTGTCGAGTTTGGTCGTGCTCGCAGCTTTCGCAGGTTGAGCACAAGACGTTGTCCCATGACAGCGAGAAACGGTACCGAAATCCTACACCGTGGGGGTCAAAGAGGGGGGAACACTCACGTCAGAAAACTAGTAGGCGTGTCGTCGCTGAAACTACTCACGGCTGTTGAAGCACGTTTCTTGGGTCCTTTGTTTTCGGTGTGTCGTTAGCCGGGAGGTATCGATCGAATGACGTGATGCATACCTGACTGAAGATGGTCCTGTGTTCCCTTGAGTGAGGAACGGAACGAGACCATGTTTAGTGAAACGACCTACCAGCATACGATGCAGAACAGGGAATTGAAAAGGGTTGCCTGCATGCGTGTTAGGTGGAAGGATCGACATCTTCGGGAATCTCTTTTGAGATCTTACGATGTAAAACAAAAGAGCTATGATATTGATCAGAAGACGAAGAACAGGTGCATGCAGATCGCAAGGGCCTCACCATCTCGAGTGAGAAGACGGATCAATCGTGAAGGGTAGACGCCACGGGATACCCCATTCATCCGGCAAAGACTATAACATATAATCACCAATATGAAGCTATCGAGAGCAAGTATATCGGAGGGATTGGAGATGAGCATGCTATGTTCAGGCGTGATTCACTCACATTATAAACAAGATTGTCCACTAAGGAATCAAATATTGCAAAAGCTTTCGACACGTTTGAGAGAAAAGACACTTACAAGGTTAGCTACAATCCAAGGATGAGATCGGGGGAACACGGATGAAAATGGGCAACGTAAGGGGCACCGGTTTGAGGCATACGCCCGTTTCGTTTAGGTACTCAAAGTGTGGTGCTGGCAAAAATACGTGAGGTACCGATAAAATGTAAGATTGCGTACGCACGACCCGCATGGTTCCAGAACCAGAACACCACTCCAAGGACGATAAAAGCATAAAGGACGTATTGTATATTCCATACTACTGAAACGATGCGTGTGCATCCCAAGATTGCGCAAGCACGCATTACGACCAAAACTGTTCCGCCATCAGAAAAATCGAGGAATCTAAGGTGTGACTGGCGCACTCACGACGAATCGACTCTCCAGAGAGGATCACAAAATATGGAAGGAACAGCTCAAAGGCGGCGCAGAACTGGTGAGTGATTGAGCACGACAGATGGAGCGGACGTGGGCGAGAGGATGTACTTGTTGGGAATTGTGACTTATGAGGCCTGTTTCAGCCAGCATTATGGACGTCTGTCCGACCAGTGTCAAACACCGGTCGAATAGGAAGAGTGTCTTGACGATAGTCCATGGGGCGTCCCAGATAAATGCTACCTGTTGATAAAAGGTTCCAACCGGGCTAGTTCGTGATCGTCGAACGAACGTA
>JBBPKC010000075.1:0-18374 GCA_038089055.1 Tylopilus aff. balloui | reverse complement strand
GAGGTGATAACGCAGTGGCAGGAATGCTCACTTGTGAACGAACACCCGGTCCAAAACGGCTGACGGTATGGGCGACAAGCGTGACCTGACCAGAGGACGAGACCTTGGGATCTGAAATGAGCCAGAATAACATGCATAGTAGCAGCGACTACGCCCAGCGCCCAAGGGGATGTGATACCGGCACCCCTACGTGTCCTAAGGTTTGCAGTGGCGCGTGCTGGAAAAAATGTTGTCAGAGCGGGAAAGACACTTAATTATGATAACTCGCCAATTCCACCGGCTCTCCTCCAATTGGGGAGCTTTCCGGTATCATCCTGCGAGGATCGGGGCAAAGCTAATGTCATGTGAGCAACGACGAACCGAGATCGAGTCTCCTTTTTCACTAGACCTTTGTATTAGCACAGTTTGCTTCAGCGGTATATACCCGCTTTTCCCGTTACACTGCTGCCCTCACCCTGTTCACGCATAAGTGTTTCACCTTTTTGCCCACCGCCTCGTAACCACCTTGTAGGCTTGCGTTGTCGACTTGGCACGGCGCCCGGTCGTGCGCGTTGGGTTATCTCGTATGGGCCGAACGCTGTGTCAGTACACCCCACACGAAGCTCTCGACCCGGGCCGGTTGTAGTCTGTTTACTTGGCACTTCTGTTCTGCCCGACTGGCTGCGATGATTTTTTTTTACTTGTGTCAATGTCGATTTCAGCGTTTCTGCACCTTTGGGTTGATCCGTATACACCAGCCGCAATAGCGTTGACTGCGGTTGTTATCGGCCTGGCTGACTCGTGAGGATGAGTCGCTCGACCGCAGCATTAGCAACTTGGAAATGGCCATTCGGGCATCGTCCATCGCAACTTTCCGTGTGAGTCGGATCACCGACATCCCCTTGCACGAAAAAGTAAGTATAGCGAATAGTGGTACAACTAGATAATGATATCCACAAGTAGCGATCCACATCGCCCATCCTGTTCAAACACACAATACCCCCGCCATGACAGACGTTCGTGGTCCAGGTCCGAAACGAATCCACTCATCATCGCAGCCCCGCTGATCCATCATCCCAAGGTGCGTATAAAAACACTTGCCAGCAGCATTGGACTGTGCCACTTGTACTTGCACGAGCACGGCGATCCCGCTGTCTTGATCGGGCATGCGATCACGCGACGGGAGGCAATACGGCGGCATAGTAGTGCACGATGCTTCCAGACGTTGGACAACGCCGTGCACGAGCGATCGTCCGATCCCCCTGCGTCGGTACGCAGGCAGAACACCGAGCGTGAGAAGGGTAACGTGCGATCGGGGGATATCGGTTCGCAATTCGGAGCGTTCCCCACGAGCATCCTCGGGTCTGCCCATGTCTTCTTTGTATCTCCCGCCTGAACTCGGTTGTGGAGGGTCCATAGTTGCTGATGCAAAACCAATAATAACGCCGCGGTCTGTCGCGACTAAGCAGAGTTGTCGCGGGTTAATAAGAAGCTGGACAAAAAATGCAGCTGGATACGAGACAGGTAAGAAGCTGCGCTATGTGCAATGGGAACACTAGTGAGATGGAACAGCTTTGCGTGTACAGAAGCAAGAGGTGTACATACGTGCAGGGCGCGCACACGAGAGAGGTCGGATGCTTTCATGGCGCGCAAAGCAACATCTTCGGGTGGGGAGACTAGTCGGGTAACGTTCTCGCAACGGGTAGGGCTCATGGTAGGGGGGCTACCGGACGATGAACGAAGAGCGGGCGAGATGAAGGTGACCTGATCTCGAAGAGCAAAACCGAATACTTCCCGAGTCGGCACGATTCGGAAGAGACAGCCTAAGGGATCTCTCGTCACGACAGTATAAGCGTAAGGCATCTCGTGATCCTTCCTGCGATCCCCACCGTGTCGCATGCAAGGATCCTTACCGAGCAGAGCGCGTTTTTGGTGGTCCACGTCACTGGGAATCGCGAACGTTGTCAGCCATTTGCAACTGTTGACAATTGTGGCTGTATTCACTGGCCAATCAATATTTCAATCTCGGGGGTCGGTCAGAGACGTTAGATGAGCCTTTTACTTGCCTTGGTCCGCCCTCGTCTTGGCCCGCACCCATTTCAGGGTGAATTCGATGTGTGGAGACGGCACCAGACGGTGGAGCTCTGCATGACAATTTCAAGTACCCAAGGTGACCGAGCGCTGCACAGGGTAACGAAATCGTCGCAGACTGGCCACGACTCGTGTCAGAACGGGCATCTTTGTAGTGATAGACGACCGTCGTGGAAGAGATGCTCACACCAGGTTTGATGCCAGCGACTGGCGACCTCAGCTCGGCTAAGAGACGTGAGAGACCGCAGAGAGATTCGTAGCTCCACTCGTTGCACTCCAACCGCTAACCATGTCCTTAGCTGCTTTGTCCCGTCACTCTGTTCATGCAGCGCGACTCGTACGTCCCACACAGTTCTTCTCGACGTCGATGTCCGCCCGCTACGAGAACGTGCTGGTGTCGAAACCAAAGCCTGGGGTGGTTCTCGTGACTCTCAACAGACCCAAGGCCCTCAATGCACTCAGCGCCGCCCATTTTAAAGATATCGCCAGCGCACTGAAAGAGGCGGACGACGATGCCGGCGTAGGCGCCATGGTGCTTACGGGCTCGGACAGGGCGTTCGCTGGTGCGTGCCGACCGTGTCCTGTTGGGATCCGCTTACCCCTCGTCATCCAGCTGGAGCTGACATCAAGGAAATGAAAGACAAGTCATGTAATATTCCAGCTTTCGTCCTTCCCCTCTCTAAAACGCTTGGACCCCCTCCCTTTCTAGTTGCCGAAGCATACACGTCCAACTTTCTCGCCAACTGGGAGGTCATCTCCAAACTTAACAAGCCCGTCATCGCCGGGGTCAGTGGCTACGCGGTGTGTACTCACGTTCCCCTTCCCCACACAGTTACAGACGGACTTGCGCTGACGACCGTAGCTCGGGGGAGGTCTCGAACTCGCACTTCAGGCCGACATCCTCCTCGTCTCCCCATCTGCGCAGCTCGGGCAACCCGAGGTCAACCTGGGCGTTATTCCCGGCGGTGGCGGCACTCAACGTCTCGCACGTCTAATCGGCAAATCCCGCACGATGGAGTTAGTCCTCACCGGCCGTATGATCGGCGCGGAAGAAGCCGAAAAGTGGGGACTTGTTAGCAGAGTCGTACCCGAAAACGTTGGGGTTGTCAACGCCGCAGTTCAGATGGCAGCAGACATTGCTGACAAGGGCCATGTGGCGGTGGCTGCCGGAAAGGAGGCGGTCAACGCCGCGTTCGAACTCTCGCTTGGGGAAGGCTTGAGGCTCGAACGCAGGTTATTCCACTCACTGTTCGCGACCAGGGATCAGAAAGAAGGTAGGCTTTAAGGAGATGTCTGCATTGCGTAATGGTACCTTGACCGACGTCCCCAGGTATGGCTGCATTCGCCGAAAAACGCAAACCCGAGTGGTCACATTCATGATTCGCGCCGAGTTGAAAACTTTCCCTTTCATGATGGGGCCCTCATAGCAATAAGGATACATCTGCGCGAAACACACAGTTGTACTCTCGCCAGCAATGGGAAATGGAGGAGCTTGGTGTTGGAGCCGAACGCCTTGTTTGTTCATCCTGGGCTCGTTGGGATAGCTAGGAATTAAAGCGCCAAGTATACAGCCAGACATCTGTGGCACCGGCAGTCAGAAGGCCGTACTTACACTTGGCCAAGATGCCACTTACCTACCACACTGTTTGAATTCTGGACGGACGGACCAAATCTACTCGCGGGTCCCATATCTGGATACCGCACTGGCCAAAGGCATTTCGAGCTTGTCTTTCATCACTCTAGACAATGCAGTCACGTCATTTCGAGGATATCAGTGTCGACCCTACAGGTGTACCGGGGCATACATCGTTCTTCTCAGAGACTGACAGGAGCAATCAGAGGTCTTTCCCGAAATTTGGGCCCCATGTTGATCCCACCATGTGTCAAACTTTGAGATGAGCTTCTCACTATTTTGAGATCAAGTTGCTGACCATGTTCAAACTGGGTGCCATCAGTGACATTGCTCACCTGTACACTGATTCTGCCTGGGGCTAAGGCCACAACTGTAAGAGACCAAGCTGATGTTCACCAAGCATCACGGCGTTTTGGCGCTGTAAGCCAACTCCTCTGAAGCAAGATGGACACGCCTGTCGCCTCAGACCCATGAATTTGCGTACTCCAGATCGATGTCCGGGTGTGATGGCCGTTGACGAGCCCGCAAAAGCTGGATTCACTCTATGCCTGCTTGGCGGGTTGCACTCACAATCAAGGTCGGTGTCGCTGCCCGAGTCGATAGAAGTAGCATCTCCGTCTGATCGATATCGACCGACGCGTGTCAAGCCCGTTACTGGGACGGGCCTGAACGTGAACGTTGGACCATCTACTTTACTCGACCGTGGCTGATACATTAATTGCGACAGTGCCTGTTATGATGAAGTAGGTTAACATCCAACCTGACCACCTCCGTCCTAAAGTAGTCGCTGTAGATGTTTCACTTGATGTGGGAATGCACCCAATGAAGACAACCTGTAAGTAACCGATGGCACTGCTCTGGCGAGAAATGCTACCATCTCGCAAGTTCGACCTTCAGTCGCTCTGCGAGTTAGTACATTGTCATTGAAATACTGACCTACTGGTCCGTACATGTCCGTCTCCCCAAAAAATAAATCAACTACACCAAGGGCTCAACCAACCAAGAAATCCCGGCATGCCCTAGCAAAACTAGCCAGCGACTCGTCACTTGCCTAGACATACTGGACGGTGAGGGTGTCTCCACTGGTGCCGACGGAGGTGAGAACCTGGTTGTTCTGCCTTAGGTCGATGATTGTAGCACCAGAGGCGGTGTAGGCATTGCCACTGGAGCCCGAGGCAGTGGCACCATTGAAGGTCACTGTGCCAAAGTTCACGAAGGGAACAAGGCTACCATTCTCTTCGAAGTCTTCAACAATCCACTCGGCGTCCTGCCCACAAAGTGCAGAGGGAGAAGTGAGGTCCTGAGAGACGGTTTGGCCGTTGGTTAAGTTCTCGATAATCGCTGTACCAGAAGTCGTAGAGTAGGCAATGACGGTGGCATTAACAACGTCGCCGGCGTTGAGAGAGATGCCAGAGAAATCGTAAGCGACGTCAGGGAACCATTCGTACCACGCTATTAGACGTTGACATTAAAGGGTGAACGTCAATTCGGACTGGTGGGTTCGATGCCACTCACCATTGTAAGAGACCTGCCCTCCACTGAGGGTGAAGTCTATACCTGTCTGGAGGATAGCGTTTTGGCAGGAGTCACCATCGATGCCAACCCAACTAGAGGCAGAACCGTCATTGCCCGAGGGGGTCGGGACAGTGAAGGTGGCACTGACGAAGGTGAAAGTTCCCTGGATAGAGAAGATGAGAATGCGGGTCGTCGAAGACGATTGGGGTGACACAAACAGCATCTTGGTTCCAGACGGCGCCAGCCCAATTGGAGCTATAATTTGTGTGAGAGACATCACCAGCGGCCGTCTCGACACGGTCGATGAGTCGTGACTGACGACTCTCGCGACGGCGAGCAAGGTGGGCCTCTAGCCGAGAAGGAGCAGCCAGGGCAACGGAAGTAAGGAAAATGTTGGTGAGAATGGCGAACTTGGAGACCATGGTGAAGTGAAGAAAATCGTGGATCGATGGTCCAGCGGGAGCCTGGGGTACAGGGAGAGCGACATAAAACCCTTTATACTTTTGGTTTGAAATAAGTTCCTAGTGACCGCTTGGACCGTTCGCCCTTGCTTCAAATTGGGGTCTGGTCGCCATGAGGAAGATTAAAAGCGGATGCACTGTGCATTATGAAAAACAGGATTTTAAGCGAGGGATAGAAAGAGACGCGCGTTGGAGAAGTCGACTTGACGCAAAAGGTGACCAGTCCACATGGACGCAGAAGCATCCTTTCGGCGCGTGCAACAAAGAGAAATATGAGGTTATGGCGGCCAATGTAGCGAGCACGCAATCTCTGACATTACGACAAAGCAAGGGCGAGGATCAGCCCATGTGAGCAAAGTAATCGTATGGATCCTCGGCAAATTGATGCCTATCTGCATGCTGAAGGATGTTATGAGCACACACAGGTCCATGGGGTTGGCGAATTTACTCATATGACCCAGATAAGCCTGATCACCACGCGAACATAAGGGGTCTGCCAACAGAGCGATCGCCCTAACTGCCTAGTTAGGTTGGTCTGACGTGTTTAACACTTAAGTTGAAAACACACGCACTGTGCCCATGTGAAATTGCAGAGCATCTTGAAACGACGGTGTTCCGTCCCCGAACGTGGTCGGCCCTCAGTACAGGGGCGGTCTGATGTTGGCGTCATTAGACCTAGCTATGTTGCTCTCTCTTGTGGGGCACTGATTCGGCCGTCACTTGCTCCGAATCATCATTTTTTTGCCTTCGAAAACTCCAAGTCCTGCATACCCCACTGCCTTGCACAACCATCTCAACCACTGCTCCTCCTTCGCAATCACTATCTTGGGTCTCTCTCTCCCAAGTACAAAGAGAAGGCGCGATCACTTCCGCGTACGGAGCATGTTGGGGGGTAAAAATGGGTCCTTGTACTGACAACATTTCGCTTACTGGTGTCAGCCTGTCGCGCCGCGTGCGTAATTAAAGCAGCATGGCGCAGAGGAGCCCTTGTTCAGGGTGTATAGGAAAAAGAACATACCCGATCATCAGGAATTCAGCATAACCATCCGGATCACCTAACCCTGATCCAGCAGACCACTACTTTCCGCTTGCGCGTTTCTTCGGAAACTGTGGCCAGTCGAGTCACCCTCTCTGCGTCTCCTTGTTTATCAGCTGCGCTTCTTGGTTGGCAACGCGTGCCGCGGTTTCTTCCTGGTCCAAATTCTAACTCCGGATGGTTTTCATATGCCCAAGCTCGAACGTTCACCAGTCTTGTGGGACATGATATCGAAGGATAAAAAGTTGAAGGTACGGTGCACAAGAACGGAGATGTGGTCAAGAGAACATTCTCCCGCGTTACACAACAGCAATCACACATTGCGGTATAGGTACACTGATTTATTAGTGTGAGTGAACGATGTCAATAATGAGGATGCGTACCTAGTTTCATTAATACCCGGGTTCTCAGGTGGCCGGGTCGAAGCTTGAGAGCGCAGTCATCATGTAGTCTAGCATAGGAACCACCTGTTTTACCTTCCAGGATGGAAGATAGTTGTCTGTCATAGATGTAGTTCAAGTGCGGGTAACTGCCTGCGCATCAACATAGGTGGCGCAGTTGCATGTACTGTCGAGCAGTTCCTTCACTCCAGCTTGTACTACAGGCAAATACAAGAGGAATGTAGAGCCAAAACTGGCGTTTGTTATGCAGAACACGCAACGCATCCAAGCCTTCGTGTCTTTTGGAGCGTTTCCGGCAGCTTTCACGACACCAGAGCATCCGCGGAAGGACGTGCGACAGATTGAGCCGTCTCCTACGCCATTCCTACTCTTTCTTTAGTGGCACATTACGCCTCGATTTCCTGTGGAACAATACCTGTGCTGAGGATGGTCATCGGCGTCGCAGTGGGCGCGAGCAACGTGCATCGGATGGATACCGATGTGAACATTTAGCTAGCGACGCGTCAGTGCGGTCGCTTACTCAGCCCCTGTTCTTACGGACGTCGCGACGCAAGCGTTCACTCATGTCTTTACCAACCCCAGAAACCATCTCTCTTTCAATCAGCTTTCGTGGTACTATACACGAAATATCACTACCGCCGGATGCACCCCTCACGCGCCTAGAAAATTTACTGGAGGAGTTGACGTTGGTACCTCCGACCCATCAGAAGCTCTTGTTCCGAGGAAAGAAGATTCAACATGCGGATGACCTCACCATAGCACGGATCGGTCTCGGGGACGGGACCAAGGTCCAGATGCTAGGATCGACTGCTCAGGAAATAACCTCTCTTAACATGACCGAGTCTGAACACCAGCGGAAAGAGAGGATCTTGCGTGAACGAGCCCTTAAACCACAGGTCAAGGTATGCCTGCTCGTGTACTAGCATCCTCATGAACTCTAAATTAAGTCTCAATCATAGGTTCGCTCGACCGCTTCTTTGACAGTTGCTTCGACAACATTTGTCTTTCATAACATAGAACCACTAAGTCACCTGCCAAAGCCAGAAACAGCATTCGAACGATTATCAAAACTGGCAAACGACCCAGCGATTCACTATATAATGCAGAAACATAGATTTTCTGTCGGTGTGCTGACAGAACTCGCTCCCCACGAACAACCTCACTTATTGGGGCTCAACGTCGGTGCGGGACAATCCATCAAACTACGCATACGCACGGATGCATATGACGGCTTTAGACCATATCTAGAAGTCCGCCGTGTGCTATGCCACGAATTAACACACAATGTCTGGGGTGATCATGATAATAATGTAAGACGTCCTGGCTATACTTCGATTGATGCTAAAATTAATTCCGGTCCATGATCTCTAGTTCAAAGAACTCAACTCGCAGCTCAACCGGGAGGTTGCCGAGTTTGAAGCCGCAGAGAAACGCGGAACGTACTACCTATCAGATCTGAGAGGCGCATATGAGCCTCCGTCGAACGAAGAAGCTGATGTGTCGACACATATACTTGGAGGAAACGGAATACCGTTGGGTGGCTCAGTTGAGGACAGACGACGTAGAGCTTTGGAGGCTGCTACTACACGTTTGAAAAGGGAAGAAGAGGAACTAGAGAAGAGCTGTGGTACGACGCAGAGGTCAAAGAGGATTCCACCAGATTGACGTTATTGAATCCCAGGGCATGTCGAGACGTAGTGCCTTTGTTTACCATCCTCGCTTAGCACGGTGACGGTGGCGATGTGGGAGTCTGGCACGACTCCCTGATTTGTCTTAACACTACCAAGTACCAACCTGCGCTCCTGTAGATCCGCACATGTTAAGCGCAAAGGAGGTTTACGGAACCTCAGGCAGCGGCTTGCCGTATCTGACGTTTAGGTTGCGGGAATATACACAAAGCCTGAAGCTCTGAACTTAACCTTCTTTAGTCCTAGCCCGTACCATCCTTCACTGGAGCTTGAACATCAGCTAGCCGACCAGTGGAATGCCTCCATTTTCATTGAAAAGTGCTTTGGATGTGCTATATGATAGCCTAATGTGTTATGGTTGAGTACTTGAGTTCCTGAGCTTGTCAACATGCTTATTTCTCTTGGCTCGTCTATGACAGTAAGTTCTTTTCAGCTGCTGGTAATGTCTTGAAACAGGAGTGTGCGTGGTTCCCGAGTTCACAGATCAAAGCTGATTTATGCAACAGACAAGCGTCGTCATCCCAGTTTTATTTTCAGTATTGGATTGCTTGCGATCGCATGGTTAACAGCGGTCGGTTGGTTCGTCTCGTGCCTAATGCTCCGGTAAAGTATTGAGACGTTAGGAAGGGTGATTGGTTTGAGTCTCATGCCGGCGCTAGTAAGTCCGAGTCGTCCCACAGAGGCTCGAGGTATTGCAAACATGATGGGCGCGAAGCAGAGCATGGTGCCTTTCTAGTGCACATCGCGCACGTCCGACATTGACAAGACCATAAAGGACTATGGGAGATTAAGAATCTGTTCAGCACCCATGACTGGCCAATCACACTATCCCGACGGCTTGACCAGGTCCAGGCTGTGCTACTAAACACCAAGAAGCCATCCGATGGACTGCAGCAAGGGGCCCACGAAGCGCGCTGCGCGGCCTACTCACCACTCTGTCTTTATTGCCCTCGGGTCGGTGGGATTTGACATCGGCACCACTGGCGCTAGCAGGTTCCCGCACCGCGTCGGCATGCAAAGTGGACGGGGTCACTCGCACCCGTGTCTGAGTCGACGGCTACCGTACGTCTTCCTGCGTGAAGCGCTTTGGTGCGCTGATGGTTGTTGTGGACGACGTTCACGTTGCGAGGTGACGATGGGCAACTGGCAGCATTCAAAATTCGAGCGTCGAATTGGTACATCGGACGTCAATATACTTGGTTGGTAAGGAGAGCAGATGGACGTGCTGTTAACCTACACCCCAATCACGCACCAATCGCATTCGAATGGTATATATGTGATACTCAAAAACAACACAGTACATGGGCAAATATCCTTACCGAGAGGTCTGATACCTCAAACCTACTACGTCCTCGGTCTGAAGGTCCAGATCTCGATCACCATTTTCCCTGACCTCTTACACATGATCGCACACGTTCCCCCCCTACAAGCCACCTTCCACACGCTGTCGCATCGCTCGCTCAAATCGCGGACAGGAGCCCCGCTCAGGGTTTCATACATCCGCACCCGTCCATCATTGCCCCCTGTAATGAGGAAGTTCGAATCGAACTGGATCGACGTGACGGAAGAATCGTGGGCAGAAATACGTTGTAAGGAGGTGTAGTTGTGCAGATCGAACGTAATGACTCGTCCGTCGGATCCCCCGGTGGCGAGGAGGCCAGTGGTAGGGCAGAGTTGCAATTGACAAACGAGGGCCGTGTGTCCTTGTAATAGTGCGATGCATTGCCTGTGATATTCATTGAGTTTCTGGGAGTGGTCAATATGCGGAGGCTGACCCTGACAAGGCATCCCATACTCGGACAGTCGTATCCATTCCTCCGGAAACGACGCGAACACCGTCAAATGCGACAGAATAGATTTCTTGCTCGTGGCCAGTAAGGACGTG
The DNA here is from genome assembly GCA_038089055.1 of Tylopilus aff. balloui. NCBI lineage: Eukaryota > Fungi > Basidiomycota > Agaricomycetes > Boletales > Boletaceae > Tylopilus > Tylopilus aff. balloui. The sequence continues at coordinate 7,685 of JBBPKC010000075.1, read as the reverse complement.
TAGACATTCTCCTGTGTCTACGTTCCATATCTGCCATGCCAGGTTTATCGAGACCCACAGACACAGGGGGACGGACGTACTCGACAAGTTGCGTCATAACTTCCACTGACTACCTTAATGCCGCAGACATCAAGGCAGCGGACACTATTAGAATGACCCTGCAATATTCGAAGCATTCGGCCCTTCTGTATATCCCAAACTCCAACCGTTGTATCACGAGAGCCAGTCACCGCAATCGGACGGTTGTGTAAAACACGGGCACACCTAATGGTCGCTGTGTGACCCCGTAGAATATAGATACAATGGCTACAGTTAGCCATGATCAGCCTGCGAGCGCACCAGAGACTGCGAGGTCTATACCCTGATACCACATCCCAGACACGCAAACTCTTATCACAGCCGGCACTGACGACGATCGGGTTGGGTTGACCCCAGCCTTCCGACGTACAGCACGAGTCACTCGGTTTTCCCGGACTCCCGGACCGTTGTGCCATCCTTGGCCGCCTCTTCTTCAGCACATCAAGTCCTAGTGCCCGACGGTATTTCATGTGTATGCAACCATTTGTTATAGCCAAGTTGGAAGATGACGACGACGATGACTCGTCAAGCGGCTCGTCCCCGGGTTCGTCCCAGTAGCCGCCACGACTGACAAGGTGTACTGCCCACACGCCTTGGTCGTGTCCCGTGAGTGTGCGACACAAAACACCAGTGTTGGCGCTATAGATGTGGACCTTTGAGTTGGCGCATCCGACGACGACCCTATCAGAGTCCAGTGCTACAGATGTAACGACACCGCCATCAGGTGTCGATATGGGCATGCGGTGCGAACGGAGAAGGTATCCCCCTCTTCGCATGCTGGACACTTGACACGACTTGAGTGTGTAGTGTATTTAGAGAAAAATATAATCAGTACTCACTTATGACGTAGGAGTATTGAAAATGCTTTCGGTATGATGGAGAAACATCATCGGCTGGCTTTCCACTGAAAGGTCGTCTCCATGAGGATAGAGGAGATCGTTCCTGCCGCTTGAGACTTTCTTCTGCAGTGAGAGCTTGCAGAGCGGGATCCATCGGATGAGCCGGGAATGAATCCGTGTCTCTAGAGGATTCATCGATGAGTTCATCGTCGTTTTCGATGTCCTCGGGGTTATCAATGTCCATATTAAAACGATACGCTCCGCACATCGTTTTCCAAAGCCATTCATCCTGAACGAGATCGTGCCACCGCTTGGAAACTTGGCTAGCTCTGGAAAGCGTCTTTGGGTCGTCCACAAAGCTAAGGACGTGCAGAGCTATCTCTGGGGGGAGTTCCGCGAGGAAGTCGCGTCTGAGCATGGGGGCAATGGTTTGTGAGATGAATAGAAGCTCGGAAGGTGTGCAGTCATTGAGGAGAGACACAAGATATCGTTTACGAGATGAAGGGCCAAGGGCTATCAAGTTTGCAAACTCGATGCGGGATAGATTCGCGGGATCGTACGATGCTGAGTGTGCCTTGGAGAGCTGGAAGGCATCTGCGAAGAGGGAGCTTGTCGGGCCAGGTGATGGTGCGGGGGTCGGGGGGGAAGCAGCGGGCATGTACACGGTAGAAGGTGACTTGGCTGTACACACGTGGTGCCGGTGATCGTTTGTACGTGACTGGGAGCCTCTGCTGGCCGACCCGGCTGCGATATCGTCGCTCAAAGTCGAGTCTTGGGAGCGCAGTGAGCTGGCGGAAGTCATTTATACAACGAAATCAGCCTATGAATGAGGGCGATGTGAGGAATGAACTCGGCAACGAACGAACACCCGAGCGCGAGGTCGTCGAGCGCACAACAACCTCAGCTCGCCATTTGAGACGATAAAGTCATGTGAAATTATTTCCATTTCTATCGCCCCCCCCTCATCAACACGACCACCTGTGCAAGTATTAGCGCGTGCTGGTTTTGGTCCAGCCTTTCCATCCAATAATCCAACTTTTACATTCTGGACGTTTTCGGAACATTCCTGGTTGGTAGAACCCGACTTCTCTGCAGCAGAATGACGAACAAAAAGAAAGCCCAAGCAAAGAAGCAAGCCCAGGCAAACGGTATCAAGTGCGCTCGCGCTCGCGTTTCCACCCCGACCCATCTCCTAATTTACCTTCAGGACTCAGGTTCAACCGGTGGCCCAGTCGAAACCAACAAGTCCCATCACCCCCTGTTCTGCCCAGCCGATTGAGTCACCTTTACTGGAGAAACCTCCAGTCCCCACGGCAGACGATATAAAAGAGAAAGGGAATGTCGCCTTCAAAGCAAAGCAATACAACGAGGCGATTGACCTATATACCAAAGCCATAGGTTTGCCTCCCCGCTTCACTGCTTGTCGTATCGCGTCATTGTTGACATGTTTTCCCTCAGAGATGAAGCCGACGGAACCTTTTTATCTTACCAACCGCGCCGCATCCTACATGGCCCTGAAACGCTTCCGCCTAGCACTGGCTGATTGTCAACAGGCTGCTGCATTGCAATCAGCTGATCCTTCATCGAAGACCCTAATACGCCTCGCACGATGTCACCTTGCTTTGGGTTCTTCAGAACCTGCTCTGACGACATTACGTGCTGTAATTGCCGTGGAACCGACCAACCTCGCCGCACTGCAACTCCAGGACAAGGTCCTCGAACTGGAAGCCCACCTGCGTAACTTTGATAGCGCCAAACGAAAAAAGGAGTGGGGAATGGCCCGACTGGCTCTGGATAAGTGTCTGCAAAGCATAGAAGGTGAAGGAGGCGAAGTACCGACGCAGTGGCGCCTGTGGAGAATCGAACTGGAACTTGCACGTGCTAATTGGAATGCCATTAACATTGCTGCAAAGTAAGTGTAACGGTGAGATATCTTCTGAGTCTATCCAGGCAGATCATATTCTTGTCCATAGTGACGCTTTGAGACTTGATCCCAATTCGCCCGACACTCTTGCTTTGCGTGGGCTAGTACTCTTCCTTTCAGGCAAGCTGCCGCAAGCACTCCAACACGTTGTGTCAGCGCTGCGGTTAGATCCTGAACATGAGGTTGCTTCACGACTTCGGAAGCGTGTAAAAGACGTCGAACGAATAAAGGAAGAGGGCAATACAGCCTTTAAGAGTGGTAAACTACAAGAGGCAGCTACACTTTATACCGAGTGCTTAGAGGTGTGCAATATTCCTTCAGCTCGGTGGTCGTGTTGATTTCTCCTCCCCTCAGCGCATAGGTGAAGCAGAAGAGGAAGGGAAAGGTGGACAAATCCGTGCCACCCTGCTATCAAACCGTGCCACCACGCTAGTAAAGGTACCAGTCCGTTCGGTCTGCTGTAACTCTTACGCCCCTTATGGTTTCGGACATAGCTCGGAAAATACAACGAGGCCTTGATAGACACGGAAGCTTCACTCGCTCTCTTTCCAACATCCTTCAAAGCGTTGCGCACTCGTGCCCGTATCTACTTCCACCTTGAGAAATTTGACGCTGCAGTGGCAGACTTCAGGTCTTCTATAGAACAGGCTGAATTCGAATGTGCCGATGTGGATGTTAGATCCCTCAGGGGTGAACTCAGAAAAGCTGAATCCGCCCTTAAGCGGAGTAAGACAAAGGATTACTACACGATTCTCGGTAGGTCTCTATTTGGCTTTGGAGAACAAGATTGCCCTATGATCGTATCCAGGTATTCCAAGGGACTGCTCAGAGGCGGACATCAAGAGGGCATATCGCCGAGAAAGTCTCAAACACCATCCAGACAAGGTTAGCACCCCCTAGTCCCTACTACAATCATACATACACATTTTTTCTCGTGCCTGTAGGGCGGAGACGAGGAGAAATTCAAACTTGTCGTCGAAGCACATGCAGTACTCTCGGACCCTCAACGACGAGAGCGGTACGATATGGGCGAGGACGAGGACGGGCAGAACGATTCCAGCATGGGCGGCCCGTTTGGGGGTATGAATCCAGCCGACCTAGCGGATATCTTTTCGCAATTCCATGGTGGTGGTTTCCGCGGAGGCGGCTTCCAGTTCCACGCTGGGTAACAACATCTGGGCGACTTGGCTTTTGGGAGGTTGATTTCGTTTTGGTCATTGCTACGCATTTCCCCTGTCTTATGTTGGATAATATACCTCAAGGATCAATTATCCTTTGGAACTTATCGTGTTCTTTGTTCCTTTCGAGTATCCTGTGAATCATGTGACCAAATCGACTTAAGTAAGCAAGCACGTGGCCGCGCCGTCGCCCCTGTCCTGAGACAGAATTCGAACGTGACAAGTGCACCCACCAACATGCCAAATTTGAAGCAGGACACCCTTCCCTTTGCAAGTGCCAAACGAACTAACTCTTTTCCCAATGGAAAGAAAACCCAAGTCACAGAGAAAGGGAAAAATAAGCGAGTAGAGGCACCAGCAGAGGTTCAGAGCGACATAATGCTTGGCGACGTTCTCGAGGTCTCCTCTGAGGAGGACGTAGCCTCCGGAGAAGTCGCTATTCCGTCGAAGCGAATCCGTACGACCACGAAGACGCGGTCGTCTTCCGGTGCAGCCCAGAAAGCACTTCTACAGCCATCCGAGTTTGAAAAACAGGAACCTTCCGCGGTGGTGATACAGAGGGAACGTCTGGATGTCGACGACAAGGCCGGTCGCTACCACAAATACTACAATGAAGTTAGATCCAAGACGGGATATTTGCAGCCTGGTACGTATGCGCGACTTCAGAGTCAGTACCACAGAAAATGAAAGTTCGTTTCGTTTGCATTCACAGTTCATTCGGAGGGTCAGAACAAGATACATCAAATACTTCGCTTTTTCGACATGTGAGTTTCCTGGGAAGCTGATTGATTTGTACTCACGGTAGGTCTAGGTCATACGAGTTTGGACCCTGTATTGGAATGACAAGACTCGAGCGATGGGAGAGAGCAGAAGCACTTGGCCTCGACCCCCCCATTCAGGTATGTCCGAATCGCGCTTCACCCGCCCATGTTTCAGTATATTTTCAGGTTCGAGACATTTTGCTCACCAAAGAAGGTGTCGAGAAAGATGAATACGCCCAATGTGTATTACATGGGGAGGTCTGAAAACATGAAGTGGCGGGTGATTTATCACCGAAATTAGAAACCCAAACATTTATTCTGCGTTTGGCAATCGTATTTCGACGAAACGCATATCAATCAGCTTTCATTTTTTTATCCCAGCTCTTTCCCGCTTTACAGAGTCGATGTACTGACTGTCTCTTGTACTAACCTGTACCTCTTCGCTCACCACACAGTTTGTTGTTGCTAGCCCTTGGACAGGTACCTGCCAGTGGGATCCCATGTACAATGTTTGCACAATGTATCCCCTTGCTTCCCCTTCGTCGGGCTTTCAAATTTCAACCTTCCAGCGACGGAGGCTGGAGTCTTCCAATGTTAATTGTGCATCGTCTCTGATCGAAAAGTTTTCTAATTTGAGCATACTCACCGCAGTTCAATACTGCAACTACTAGGGAGCAGGACGACGGCAACTGGGTTGGTCGTGGCATAGACGGTAGCTCAAGCGCCCGAGACCCGAGCATTGCGACGTTGTGCACCTGGCTAGGTGACAAGATCCATTATCACCTGTACAGCTACCATCACAGATGCGAACTCCTCGGAATATCGCTAAATTTGGTATCACTCCATCGTTTTGCGACGGGCTGCAAGGCGGCTCGGTGCATTGCTCGAAGGAAAAAAGGAAGTAATCGGTTCAAGTGAGTACGGGGTTTTGCTTGGAACCCGCTTGATGTATGTGTCTTGCAAGGGCCATGGTCGGTGACCATGTCACGGGCGCAACGGGGCAGTATAGGTGGCCGAGGCAACTTGTACTATGGCGTGGCGGATGAAGGTGCGATCGCGGTACCTCGACCGGACGGATTCATTGGCACGATCTCACCTTTGGGTGGCGTTGCTGAGATCGATCGCTGTTTCGCGCAACTTATGAAGATACGAAGGTGCAGACTGATTGTCTATGGCGCATGAACGTGTTAAATGCTGAATCCATGTGCTGTAGTCCCGCACAATATCATCATCACAATAATTTGCCGTGCATATGTACGGTCAAACTCTAGTGCATCTTGAGCTCTCAGGCGAAACGCAAGTACTAATATTTGCAGACGCACGTTCGAAAGCATCCGGAGCCGTCGGGAATACGGCCCTAAATGTCTGGTAATGAAGCTCATTACCGCCTGACACGGCGGAGATATTAACCTAATGGTAGTTTAAAGGCCCATTCGGTGACTCGCCCACTGTCTTGAAGCAGACGCTCATATGATGATTCTCACCCTCTGTCGACGCTTTATAAATTTAGCAATATTGCAACCGCGCGTTCAAGAAGTGCCTGAGCTCCTTGCACGAATGCGGAATTGATGTAGCTCAGACAGCGGTCTGAACATTGCGATTCGTTGAGATCCTTTTCTTTTTATGGATGGAAAGCATTGAATATGCCCTAGGCGTCAAAAGCCCGGTCTTCCGTACCGACCTGCCGAGCATGAATCTTATAAAGAGCGCACCGCGCGCCAAAGACTCCTCTTCCTAGCCAGGACCATCCACCATGCCTCTCGAAAGTCGTGTTGATGTCTTCATTATCGGAGCTGGCCCTGCTGGAATCATGTGTGCCAACGCACTCGCGATGGCAGGCACAGACGTGAGGATAATCGACAAACGGTATGGATCATGTTCAGAACGGCCGTCTCTATGCACAACGGGGTGTTGATTGGCTCTAGTCCAACAAAGGTCGTAACCGGTCAAGCGGACGGTGTAACGCCGAGGACGATGGAAGTGTTGCAGGTATGGCATGCTGATGCACCCCTCATCCTCACCACATCTCAACCTTTTTTTGGAAAAAGAGCTATGGACTCGCTGAGCGCCTGATCCGAGAGGGAAACCAACTGCACATGTGTGTACGTGAACCCTGTTGTTCATTCCGAAAATTTTGCGCCTAACCGGTCGGGTGTCGTGACTCCAAGGCCTTCTACAATCCAGCTCCCACCGGGGGAATCGAGGTGAGAGTCGTTCAAGTCTATCTCAAGTTATCTCAAGCGTGAACCTGTCAAGTGCACGAAACGCGTCGCCAATATCACTTCACTAACCACTGCGCGCTATCCATTTGGGGTGTGGTATCCTAGTTGTCGGGTTGCTCGCTCTCCGTGTTGATCCGCGAAATGCACGTCTAGCTTACGCTGAACCAGGGCGCGATAGAATCTATTTTTATTGATTCCATGAGGGAGCATGGAGTAGAAGTCGAGCGCCCAATGCAACCGGTGGATATCGAGATTTCGGAAGACGTCGATGAATTGTCGAGTCTTACGTCGTACCCAGTGAAGGTCAGTACTAGCCCGACCCCCTGCCTTCACTTAGTAAACCAGGGTCACTGTAGGTTACCATAGAGCGTCTAGACGCGACTGACGAGGAGATCAAGACGGAAATTGTACATGCTAAATTCGTTGTTGGCTCAGATGGTGAGTCCGCACTCAGTCGTAAGGGGAGAATGGCACCGAGATCCGGTTTGTAGGAGCACATTCGTGGGTCCGAAAGTCTCTAGGAATCGAGATGGAAGGCGAACAAACAGGTAGACCTGAACCCCTCTTCTGTTGTATGTCAAATGAAACAGAACGATGGCAGACTACATCTGGGGTGTGATCGACATTGTACCAGAAACCAACTTTCCAGATATTCGTAATCGGACTGCTATTCATTCAGAGCA
>JBBPKC010000074.1:35529-56099 GCA_038089055.1 Tylopilus aff. balloui | reverse complement strand
TTATCTTGATGTACTGGATATCATTCTCTGTGACCGCGCCGGCGAGAGATGGCATTGGGGGCTTGACTGCGGGCCACGACCATGTGTTGCGAAACCACATTTGAGGAATGATATGGAGCGTTGCGGGTTCCGGACCGCGATTGTAGCTGGTGATCCGCACATAAAGGGTATTTGGATCGTCTTCGTCCTTCGCGTACTGCAAAATATGGTTTTAGCTAGTGGCATTGGGCAGGGACGACGAAAACAGACCTCCATGAAGACATCCCAATACCGATCGCCTTCAAAGACATCGGAGTCTAGGATCTCGTACTCCGTCACATTGCGGTCCCGATGCACGTTCTCCGTCACGAGTTCTTCGTACGGGTATTTGCGTTGGGGGTACTTGTACAAAAATTTCATGTAGGAGTGGGTAGGCGTCGAATCCAAATAATAGTAAAGTTCTTTGACATCTTCTCCGTGGTTCCCTTGATGGCCCGTGACGCCAAAGAGACGTTCCTTTAACATGCGATCCTGGCCGTTCCATAAGGAGAGCGAAAAGCAGAGTCGCTGGTGGTTATCCGAGATACCACCAATACCATCTTCGCCCCAACGATAAGCGCGCGATCGTGCATGTTCGTGAGGGAAATGACTCCAAGCGTCCCCATTTTCCGAGTAGTCCTCTCGGACTGTCGCCTAGAGTAGAGTGAATATCAAAGCATGGAGGCTGCTGTAGATTATACTCACCCACTGCCGATCGCTAAGGTAGGGACCCCATCGTTTCCAATGGCAAAGCCGAGCATCGGCTTGTTGGAGACGATATCTCTCTGCACCTTGGTAGCTGGCACCCAAACTATTACTTAAGCGCTGGCGATAGCTCTTTTGAACGGTGTCGCGGTTTGTCCCGCTAAGACCACGTGGGCTCGCCTTTATGGCCTTTGGGGGTTCTGACTTTGATACTTGCCTAGGAATCTGAATGGTGAGACGGGGGTCGCGAGGTTCTGAGTCGCTTGACCCTGGACCATCGCCGCCTCTGAAGAGCTTCCCTTGGATCGCCTTGACCGAGCTGGATGTCATGAAAAAAATGGGTGTGTTGGCAGTGAGCGACGAAGCCCACCGCTGGCCTTATATCTAGCCAAAAATGATAGCTGGGCCAGACCTTCGCTGACGTCATCTAGCCCTCATCCGAATCTTGGCACAATACTTAAACGTTTGGGTCGGAGAAATAAAATTATTTAAAAAAAGGGGGTATGCAATCGATTAAATCTTCCCAAAGCGGACAGATAAATCGAAATGACCAAACTAGGTTGGATGCGGAGATATGTAAGTTGAGGGACCCGCCTGTAGATAGTATCAATGCCAGAGTCCGATGTAGACCAAGTAGTCCGTTCGAAAACAAGCACAGTGTCACCATCTTGGCTCTCCAGCTGCCATCAATACGCTCTGCGTCCAGTCATACTCGCCAAATTGATCCTCATCTGGTAGAGTGACCTGCAGTCGATTGAATTGGGTATCTTCACCGCTCTCTCCTCGGGGACTACAGTGAAGAGATGTGCCAGGCTCTATCGAGCCCTGGGAATCCGCTATACCATCCTTGATGGCACGTCCGACAGGGATGGCGCGGTCTCCTCCGTCCTCCTGGATGCCCAATGCAAGCGAAATTGAAGACTCATCAATCGCCGTATTCAACACCGGCGGATAGCTGAATCGGGACGACTGCGGAGCGGTGACTATAGAATCCCGTGAGGACCCAGACGTAGGCGATGACCGCAAAGCACCCTCCTGCAATGTGGTGAGCGAATTACCACCCACCGGTGTCTGTGGCGTAGATATGGGAGATGAGGAGTGTTTTGCAAAGAGTAGGTGCAACGAAGGCTTCTTAAGTCGTTTCGCACGAGAAGAAATGGAAGCTGGCCGAGCCTCCGACGAAATGGAAGAGGAAAAAGAAATGGTGGGGGTAGACTTGCGGTGTACGATTGGATTTCGGATAACACCTTCCCGAGGCCCAGGAAATTGGAACTGAACCTCCGGGGGTGTTTGCGTCGATCGTAAACTCGGGATCGGAAGGGGAATATGTTCCACAAAGTCAACTGAATGGGGCGAGTTAGAGGACTGCTGCTCACTACACTCATCTACAAGTGTAGGTGGCTTGGCCAGCTGCATGGGCGACCCAGTTGACAACGAAGGAACGGATAAAGAATCGGTTGAACATGATAGGGAAGGAGGGGAGCGTGGATTGATTAACTTGAAGTTCAAAGATGTTGGGGTAACTGGGCGGCCACTTTGCGATAGGCGGGAAATCGACGAGCTATCATCCGTTGAGAACGACGGTGATGATGTCTCAGCGTCAAGTGGAACCTGGGAAATTCGATCATGACTGCTGATAGGCAGCCCTGGAGGGTCGCAGGTCGACGAAGAGGATGAAATAGAAGTCGACTCATCAGCCGTAGGAAGGCTTGGAAGAGGACGGACAGTGCGCTTGCTCTCGCCCGATAACGGGTGGGAAGCTATCTGGCTGGTGCTATTAGCACCTTCTATCTCCTGGCCCCCCCCCGAAACGTCAGGGAGGGAGTGATTGATTTCTCTTGCAATTGCATCCAGGTCCAGGTCCAGATCCTCCTTGGGTCGATGAACAGCATGCCAGATACCCTGGCTTTCACATAGCGCTTGTAATAGCGATGGGTTCATACTCAAACTGGGACATAGCACGAGCAACAAATTACTGAGCGGCATCTTCGTCTCTGAGCTCCTCTTAACGGTGTGATTAATCACCTCTGTCACTGTGAAGAGCAAGTCGCGATTTTCCTGCGGCAGGCGAGAAATGAGAGTCGAGAGAGCTTCGCGTAACGTTTCAGATGGGGGATGAGATCCGCCGAAGTTTGGCATGCCAAGTGTTGAAAGTGACGGAGGTTTTCGAAGTGCATGCAGGTTACTTGATAGGGGTGGGTCCTGGATATGATTGGCCAACCGTTCTGAGACCAGAGCAGCATCAAAGTAAGGCATCAACTGGTTCGTCAAGATCGGCTCGGGCACTCCAGCATGCATGTCAGTCACAGGCAGTATCAAAAACGAACCGAGCCACTCACACTCCCGTAAGTAGGCCTTAAATACAGAAGCGACGGCGTGCGGGTCCAAGTCTCCAGGGTTAGATTGCGCGATATCGAAATCGGCCCCTGTGTTGCGGGTAGTCAATCTTAAGTCCAAGGAATGAATACCTAATGCTTACCCGTATCAAACTCAGCGCGTAACTTGGCAATGTGGGATGAACGACCACTGACACTAAAGTGAACATTGAATACTCATGACCCAAGAGTTTGCACTGCACCGCGTACCGGAAAAGCCCCTGCTCCTGGACACCCCACGTTAGAATATGCTGTGCACATCTGAACACTAGCGCTGGAATGTGGCGGCTCTCTAGTGGTGCTGAAGATTGACTCCACTGAGCAAGCTCTGGGGTGCTCGACTTCTCCCGTACACCCTGCACCAGTCTCTGAGCACGGAGAACGCTCAATGTAGAGTCTATTGCAGTCTCTTCCACACATATTTTGAGCTCCCTTCCAAATACCAGACCGCCAGCACCTGGTGCACGAAGGGGGCCTCGGAGGCAGCTCCCAAGCTGTGGTCCCCCATAGTCTGATAAAGATGAGGCAGTAGAACTAACAGAAGGTGTTTGGGGGTGGTGGCGAACCCTCCTGCCGTATGCATGATGTGCAGACTCCGAGTAGTTCGAGCTTGTACGTGATGGTGAACCAGCGCGGAAATTGAATGATGGTTCACCCAGCGGCGACGCAAGGGGACTTGAAAACGAACTTTTCGAACCCCAAACTCGACCCATTCTCTCCACTGCGCGTCGTGCGAGCCCGGCAGCAGGAGCAAAGCCTGAAGTCATGCTGATGGCTGTCTGACGAAGTGATGGTTGAGAATGGGCCAGTGGTGACGAAGTTGTTTTTTGTGGCGAATCTGGGATGTCCGGTAAACTTCGTTCCACGCGTGAAGCTGTTTGACTCAGAGATGAAATAGCGCCGACTTGCCGCGTCGCAGGATCCCTGGTAGCATCCGAGGGTAACGGAGAGGAAGTCATCGTAGCCATCTCCCTGGTAGCGAGGCGCTCCCGATCACATCCTTCTGATGCCGACCTAGGAAGAGCGACCGTTATCGTTTCTAGACTCATTGTCGCATTCGAGACCGTGGCGCCGGAAACCATCAAGGAAAGAGGAGGGCCGAGATTTAGCGATTGAGACCTTCTATCTCTGAGTCGCAACGACGGTGCCGGGGAAGGTCGACTAAATGCTCGTCCTTTCTCGTCATTCCTTGACCCGTCTTCTTCTTCGGCCATGACGAATTCCGCATCTGTAATCAGTGCGCTCAGCCGCTTATTCATTGGTACGATGGTATGGGTGGAATGTAGTGATTCCGCAAGCGAGACGGGCCGAGGCGTCCTACTCCCAAAACTGGGACGGATGGTATGTAGGCTCAATGTGGAGTCGCTCTTTCGTCGGACATCCTTGGACTCCAACCGCTCCGTATCCTTCCCTTCGTTTCCTTTCGATGCAACCTGCTCCAGAGGTTCGTGGCCCTTGCTCAGATACCCTAGCGCTGGTACAATAGGACCATTAGTTGTCACGAGGGAAACGCGTTTATCGATATTGGTGTTAACTGGCATGAGGCGGGATGACGGGGAGGTCGACTGATGAGTATGCTTGGGAGGCGGAGGCGGAGGCGGTAGACTGAGACCACTCATCGCAGGGGATGCAGGTGCAGACTTTTTATTGAAAACATGTTGCGCGAGTTGGAGGGTAAGTTGCTTTGCACCCACCGGACGCTGTGCAGTACATGCCGACGAATGCAGTGGCTCGCTGATCTGGGGCTCCTTCCCTTTATCAGGTCTCGAGGACGGTGGAGGGCCAGTGTCGGACTTTTTCCGACGCCCGACCAGAGCGCGTTTGAACCGGCTCCCAGAATGTGACGATGAAACACCCAGAGCAGAGGGAGCCGATGACGGCGACAATGATGTGGTAACCTGAGGTCGGCTGGCAACCTGGCCCATGGAAGGTGTGGATGAGGAAGAATGGGGATGGTAGCTAGAAACAGGTACACCAAAGATACTCTTGAATGTGCTGGAAGGGGGTGAAGAGAGTTGATTGGCGGCCGAAGTGCCTGAATGAGAGGGGGGTGTTGCAAGTGGCATCACGGGCGAAGCAGCTGAGGAAAACGAGGACAAAAGCGAGGCTTGAAACGTGGAAGATGATTGCTCGTTCTGGACTTTGGGATACCCCTTGGCTAGACTGGTAGTTCAGTGTCACGGAGGGGAACACCTGGGCAGATCGAGCCAAGCAAGATATGAACCCGAGGATCACCTAAATGAGACGACTACGGTGCTACAACGGAAAGGAGCGTTCAGAGATGTCAGCACAGATCCTGGCAAAGGAAAGTGAAAGGCTGGAGAATGCAGTGCAGTGGCAGCAAGGCTACGAACGTGTAGGGGGGCCGAGAATGGCCGACGAAATGACAAGGCACTCACCATCCAGACCCTGCAAGAGAGAAAAAATGTGACGGATGCGTTGGTTACGATGTCAGGATGATGGGTGATGATCAGTCAAGACCACCAACGAGGCTTCACCTGTGCGGCTGGCACAAAGGAGAATGAAAGAGCGGAAACGAACACGGGGCGCTGCTCGCCGTGTGGAACGACCTGAGCAAATGCAGGGTCACCCTGGTGCTCTTGAGACACCATTTTTGGACGTTCGCGTTATTTTCCATTATTAAACCAGTCTAATACATATTTCAACATTCTACATATCTAGATTACAGACTCGCGGAGGAACGATGGAAATACTCCTCTGCATCACGATGCGAGGAGGAGGTCTTTGACCAGCTCGTAAGTGAAAAAGGACGTCGCTATACTGGGCGCGACTTTCACTGCGATCCGGTCGCCGTATGTTAAGCGTTGCCAATCGGCATGCCATGCGTCAATAATCTCGACAGACTCACGTAAGTTGGGCCAGATGCCACGATATAGCCCCTGGAACCCTTCACTGCGGACGACTGCCCTCAGTGCGTCTATGGCTCCATTGTATTGATATCCCATCCCACTACCACGCATACCCACAACCTGCATCTTCCGTCTCAGGACATCAAATGGGTACGTCAACGTTTGCGAAATGGATCCTGTGGGGCGCGCGCATTGAGTACCACCAAGAACTGGTAGGGGTGACTTCCTACCGGCTAGGGCACCGCAAATCAACTTCCTAGCGGTACTGCTCTTACCCGGCGGAGTGATGATACCACGCAGGGTCTCATATGCTGTAAAATTGATGCCAACATACGGAGCTACCCCCACTGCTGTCGCAACAAGCCCACGATACAATCCGCGGACACCGCCTTCTTCACGCATAACTTTGAGAGTCATACCAAGTACGGTTAGATCGGCTTTTGTGTAGCGCGGTTTTGGGACAGAGCGTGATACACCAAGGGTGGAGGATGAGGCAGCATCTGTGGATTCCACTAAAAGGGATTGGTTCTGGACAGATATACTGGCCGTGGCGATGGATAAACGCGAACGGACGAGATCCAAAGGGTATGTCGAGCCTAATGTCCAGTCTAAACGTCAGAACAAAGGGAACAAGTACGCTTCGCACAAACTGAGGTGATGCCGGCTAATGCACCACTTATTAACCGTGTTGGGGTATCCAGTTCCTTAGACCCATTGCGAGTGAAAAGCTATCCGCAGTTACTAGTCGAGCAGTAAGAGCGGGTGGACCTTGGTTCACTGACCTTTTTGAGTTGCTCGTAAGTCGTGAATTGAACGGCACTATAAGGCACTATCCGCAGACAGTTGATCCCATTGCCTCGCATGAGGCCTGCAAAACCTTCTTCCCTCCAAATCCTCACAAGGCTACGCCAGACTCCCTTGTACTGGCCACTGGAACCACTCGGCTGCACTTGCCTAGGGATTTTCGCAAGTCCATGTCAGAAAGCAAGATGCGTTTGGCCGTTCATGTACTCACTGTATAATCTTAAGCCGTTCTAGCGGACTCACGACTGTCCGAGATGTAGCACCTGCGATGCCTCCGGCCACGAAGTAGCAAAGAAGTTCAGGCGTCCAAAACCCATTCTTCCGCGACTTGGCTTCTGCCATCGCACGGAGCCTTGAGCCTTGAGCCTTGCGTCAGCACCGTTCGGGTCGAGTCGTTGAATACCAAGTGTCGTGAGCAAAAAGCACAGGAATTACTAAAATAAACAAGATTAACTACGACTGAGACACACGTCCTTTAGGAGAGAATTAATCTAGCGGCGCATGCACAAATCTTGAATGTATCCATGGAATATCTTCCAGACTCGACTCCCAAGTCAACCTGCCATGACTGCTGGTGGTAAAAAAGAAGAAACAAAAATTATGTAAGCTAGGGATGTGAGTGCCTGAGATGGACATCATATGGGGATGGCCAAGATCAGACAACGGACTCATCCAAGTCTAGCTTTCTTCCTGGAAGACCCGCCTTGGACTGTTGTGTACCCTTGTATTGCTCCCGCACCAGCACTAACGCTTGTGAAACTAGTGGTGCTACCAGGCTTGGATTGCTGTGACAAATGCTGACCTTGCCCATGCCCAAGTGCTGTTGGGCCTTGCGGTTGAGTGTGCGGTTGCGTGGGCGCAGGAACGCCCATCATAGAGGGCGCCTCATCTTGGGTAATTCGTCGTTGAGGTGGAATTTGGTGGGCTGGCACGTATTGAAACACGCTGCACGACGGACATGAGCACCGAGCAAGACAAGGGGTGAAACAACTTGAGGCCTAAATCAGACTCACTTCCATGTAGGTCGGGGATCTTCCTGGAACCACCTGTGACCAATTGCCTCTTTCGCAGTCAATCGCTTGTCGGGATCATACGCAAATAGTTGACGGAGTAAATCGTGGCCCTGCTGTGATCGGATTCGGGACTGGCACCATTCGGAGAGGCGGTTCTGATATCTTGAAGAGGATGGAGTCAGTACGAGTGACCCAATGGTTTCTCGATCTACGTACGCATCGAGTCGTTTCATGTTCTGGTATTCAGGCATATCGCAAACACTTGGCCAGTCCTTCTCTTCGAAGTAAGGCAGGGATAAACATAAGAGATTCGTCAGGCACAAAATCTTTACTTACCGTCTGGTGTGCCAAGGACCTCGAAGATCTTAAGAAGCTGGTCCCTCTGAAACGGGACATTCTTCTTCGAGTCTAATTTTGCCTCTTCACCCTTGAATATCGGCCGTAGACTCGCCAGTTCTGCGAAAACGCAGCCGATGGCCCAACAGTCAATCGCCTTATTATAATGCTTTGCACCCATGAGGAGCTCGGGGGCACGGTACCATATTGTGACAACAACCTTGTCGCCTGCAAAAAGGGGTTGTAGAGGTTTGTGAACTAGACGAGCGAGGCCGAGATCCCCGATCTTGACGGTTCCTGAAGCAGTGATGAGTATATTAGCGGGCTTGAGGTCTCTGTGCAGAATATGCGTGGAGTGTAAGTAGACGAGGCCGTTTAGAAGCTGGTAGACCATGGATTTGAGAACTTGAGATTGGATCTGGATGCGGAGTGTTTGAGAATAGTGGTGGATGACTTGCTGAAAATAAGATAGATTATCAGCTCAGGCTTAGTATCCTACCAGAGATATGGATTTCGGAACGCACCAGAAAGTCGTGCTCGGCATAGTCGAATACCATGTAGATAGATTTATCCTCCAAAACGACTTCTTTGAGGGCAACGATGTTTTCATGAGATATTTCTCTGTTGAGCTGTTCACGATGGGTCGTATCTACAGTACTGGGAGCAGAGCATGAAGGCAGAACTTACTGCAATCTCTCGAATCGCGCTCTGACTGATGCCAGTATACGTCACGACGTCCCCTTCCTTGTCCGGCTTGAACTTTTTGATCGCGTAAACGGCACTTTCGGACTCCATGCTTTGTGCTTTGTAGACTCTGCCATACGTTCCCGAGGATATGAACCCAAGGATATTGTACTTAGAAGCGACGGTCCGGTGCGTGGCATCTCTCTTGGCGCGGTAAATCCTCATAGGATCGGTCTGCAGGAGTGTATGGGACCAATCATCCAACATCCTGTGATAGGCGTTCGCGATGGGGAGTCGACCAAAAGAGTCGAAAGTTGGATTATGTAGACTCTCGGGTGAACTGGAATCAGTACTGCATATCCAACTAAACGAAAAACTAGATGTCGAAAGTATCCAAAGGATTAAAAACGTTATCTGGTAAGTATCTGACGGCGCTCATGTATGAAAGAGCGCTCGCTGGCGCGGAAAAGCGTATCAGTGAAGCTGATGTTAAAAATAAACGGCCACAAAGCAGTCGCCCATGACAATACTTATCTCGGAGTGGTAACTTCACTCCTAGTTGCCTGGGTATAGTTGGGTGGGGGGGCTTCTCCGACTATAATGGAGCTGAGATTGGTCGTCGCAACACTTTGAGGACTTCGCGGATTCACAAGTTTTGGAAGCTCGTCGGATAATGACAGACCCCCTCCGGGTGCTTCTGGGAGAGGCCTGCGCCCCAAACCCTGCGGATATAATGCATAATACAAAGTTTAACACCCTTGGAGTAGTAAACCGCCTCTAAGGGACACACCTCGTCCATTGCGGGCAGAGTCGGTGAACTTGCATCAGTAATACTTCGGGAGTCGCGAGGACTGGTCGCTATTAAGGCGGCTCCATCGAATTGTTCTGCCATCTCAGAAAGGGGCGAATTCGCAGCGTCGTTTCGCAGTAAGTTCATGTTGCTTCTGGTCTCCAGCGACGAAGAAATGCCTGTCGGGGCCACTGTAGCCGACTCAGGAAAACGTTGTTGAAGAGTGTAAGCTCGGTAAAGATCACGCTGAGTGGTCATAGCATCTTTCCAACGCCGATAGAAGAAGAAGGCAAATCCTGCGCTCACAACGGCAGCCACGGCTGCAATAACTATGCCAGCAATTGCTCCCGGGCTGACCATGCTAATGATCAAGTTAGCTAGCTATGGCTGACGCAGGTGCCAAATTTCTGGGTTACTCACTCTTGCGAAACATTATCTGAGCTTGAATTCGGTGATGGGGGAACAGTACAAGTGGATGAACTGTAGGCATGAAGACTTTTGTCAGCACAGTGAATGCACCACAGATCTGATCGTAGAGTACCTGGCTATGGTCCACAACTGTGCGTAATCGATGCTGAGGGACTGTCCGCTTGTAGCTGGTAGGTTGGTAAGAATCAGCTGATGCGAACCGGGGCCGAGGTTATCGGCATGGTAGATCATGACCCCATAGTTAGTAGGATAAGCGTTTGATGCATTGTACTGCATGGTCTGGCCACCGTCCAGCTGAGCTGAGTATGGTCCGTTGGAGGGCCCGGAAGTCCCAAAAAGGCTTATGGCCTCGCCTGACAGATATATCAGAGATGTGTAACAATGAGCTGAACATCAGGCATGCCCTGTATGATACGTAAGTCATTGACGACCAATGAGAAGGAAAAGAGGCTCGCTGTGAACACCAGTGTGACGGTCGCATTGTACGTTGATGTCGTACTAGGACAACCAGGGGAGTGAGCTGAGCGGAAGTAACCGACTGACGCTGCTTACTGGCCGGTACCGTTGCTGAATAAGGCAAAGTTGATGGCGCTCGATGAAGAAGTACTCCAAGCCGGTTCTTGATAACGAAAACGCGAATCCGTGTCCTGGGCTATGTCGGTAACCAACTGGTCATCCGTGGTCCCAACTTGCGATTGCCAAACGACCTGTGCACCGTCGTTGAACGGTTGGAGTATTTGATGGAAGGTTTCAAGATCAACTGACCATATCGATGTCCACATAAAGGCTGCCGGACGCAGTGTTTGTCAACTTTACGGTGTGCATCTCCTGGCTGAGCGATACATTGAAGAGGGATTGCTGGAATAAGTTGTTGCCGGCGCTGTTGAGACCCGAATAGGTCATGGTGTCTACTTGAACGGTGAAGCTGCCGTGATTTGGACGGTTCGCCCCATAAATCCAGACGGCAGAGCCATTGAAGTTGAATGTTGCCGCGCCATCTGTTACATTGTTTGTCGAGAACGTACCGAGATAATAGCTGCGGAGGGAATGGGTAACCGGGTCGGGGGACGAGGGACGAGGACATACTCGGTAGCAAAGGGGTCATCTTGAGCTGTGCCTGGCAGCCAGGTGGCGTCATACGAGATCAGGGGGGACTTGTCGTCGATGACGGTAGTGAGCAAGGGCATCCTGGTTGCAGAGAGGGAGAGTCACCGGCACCGACTTCACGCTGAGGGTCATCGCCTGGCTTAATGGAGTATCGGGCGTGGGAAAGCAGTGATGCGATCGGACGCGCTTTGTTGACGCGTCGCCTTGCCTTGAACACCCTCCAATGCCACACCGCGCCCTTCTCCCTATACACGCACGCGTTCGCGCGTTGCTCAGGTCGACGTGTAATGGCACCTTCACGATCGCCGGCAGGTCAGCCGAACGCGACGTGATCACGAAATTCGTCGCGTTCGCCTGCGCAGGCAGCACGTCTAATGTACAATTCAAGTCGTCGCTCTTCATATCCGGGACACCTGGATCCGGAAAGACAGCACTCGTCAACTCCGTTCTCGCCGGTATCGAGTATTGCCCGGATCTTAGAGTGATGGCAGTCAACTGCATGGCCTTAAACAACGTGGACGACCTCTGGGATTGTCTCTGCGAAAACATGGACAACTCCACGTCGGTCAAACGGAACAGGACCATAAAGGCGAAGGGAAAGCGGCTTCTGGATAAAATACTAACCTCACAACAGCGAAGATGGTACAACTCTCTTTGGCATCCCTCTCTGCGTACTAACACGCACTTCTCGCAGTCTCATCGTTCTTGACGAACTTGATCATATTGCAAAGTCTCCCCACGCCCTCTCCGCCATCTTCTCGTTTGCACGCAAGCACTCTTCTTTTGTTCACATCATTGGCATAGCGAACACGCATACCCTCTCTGCTTCTGCAAGTCTGTCAAGCGACGACGCAGCCAACGTTCTGACCCTCCATTTTGGCGCGTACACGGCCTCTCAACTACTTGAAATATTACAAGCGCGTCTATCACCCTTGTCCGACGCCGATGCCTCTGAACAACTCAGCAAGTTCTTGCCTATCGGTCCCTTGACCTTACTTTCCAAAAAGGTGGCCTCCCAGACTGGCGACGTGAGGACACTTTTTGAGGTCCTTCGAGGCGCGATCGACCTTGCCGTCTCCTCTTCCAGCTCCGGTGTCGAAAACCCCCTCGCGGCACCCGTGCCTCCAGTCGCGCCAAACCATATTTTGGCAGCACTCAAAGCATACCTGCCTTCCACCAATCCTAATTTTAATTCCTCACTCCCGCATGCTACCTTCCAGTCCTGCAATAGCGAGACAGCGGTCAAGGTTCGCAGCCTTGGCTTACAGTCGAGACTGGTACTCCTTGCAACCGTCCTTGCCTCCAGGAGAAGGGATGCTGCTCTCCCTTTATCCGCCATCTCAAATTCGCCTCTCAAAACTCCCACCAAACGCACGAGCGTCACCTCCAAGCTCCGTATCCTCGAGCTCCCCCAACTCTATACCTATTACGCCACGATCCTGGATCGCTCCGAGAGCGGGATTTTCGCCCCCGTTTCTCGCAGCGAGTTCTCTGACCTCGTTAGTGTATTGGAGACGTCCGGTATCGTGTCTTCGTCCGTACCTTGCGCGACGACTGTTTCTCCCTCCAAATCGAGTCGTCGGGCCGTCAGTCGAACGTCATCATTCGGATCGCCAAGCAAGAGCGCCGCTTTTGTTCAAGAGATCCAATTGGTGGATTCGCTTCGCGTTGAAGAGGTGCTCCGGGGCTTGGGTGTGGACGGTGCATCAACCAGTACTGATCCACGAGAGGAAGAGGTGCGTGCAATATGGATCCGGGAGTGCAGGCGGACTACGAAGGACATGGCTCCGATTCCACCTTCCGTACGGGATCCAGACATCTTGAGTGAGGCTTTCAAGGGCTGACGTTTCTCTTTCTGTGCTGTACGATAACCATCATGTGCCCAGTTTCTGCTCATACTCGTCGTTATATCTCATAGAGAATGTTTAGGTTATGCTCATAGATTTATTCAGTACGGAAACTGGACTATTACTCGATGTGGTACGATTACATGCTCGCAATGACACCTTTCAGTGAGTCCTTAAAGGCCTCGTCCACCAATTGTTCTGGTTCAGGGATGTCAAGAGATGCCCGAGTGCATCTACGCCCCCCGGTGGTACCTGAGACTCCCAGTCGCGGTATGCAATTGAAAGTTGATCTGCGCTCCGACCTTTTCCATGCCTTTCCAGCATGCCTTCCAACGTCCGAATCTGACAGTTAAGTTAAGTCAGTAGAGATCCTGCTGACGAACACCAGTCGACTGACCAATGCAGATACCTTCTTGCGGAAAGAAGCGTAGAGTGCATCCAGGGCGGGTGATGCTTGATACTCTCCCATCCGGCCATCCTTGAGATCACCCACCAAGACACAAAACTCGAGAACGATCTCTAACGTCCCTCGCAAAAGGTCACCACCAGCCCTCTGACTCGATCTCAAGAGGCAGGCACTGAGTATGTCATCCAGAACAGTTGAGTGGCACTCCGCAAGCGCAAAGACGTCCCTGAAGCCGCTCGGTGCATCTGGCATCTCACGACAAGCCTTGATGCGCAAGAGAAAGGCATTGAAATTGCCTCCGATGGCGGTATCGTATATATATATGCAGAGGGAGCTGAGAAACGAGTGTGCCGCGAACCGGAGATGAAGCAGCAGTAGATGAGAAGACGAGAGTGTCGGAAACAGGGGAAGAGCGGTGGTGCGCGTCAAGCGGAAAACAGAACGAATCGCACATTCAACTGTTCTGGGTTAACCCACATAATATACAGATGTTGGTCAACTCACCTCGGGTTAAACGGAGCAAGAGTGAAAATATCCTCTGGTACTTCGAAAGGACTGCCGTCGGAATCAACGTTTGCAAGGGCTGTGGGACCTTGTAATCGAGGTATAAGAAATCCAACGCTCTGCTGCATGTAAGTACTTATGGGCAGCATCACAGAGTAAATCAGGCGTACTCGATAGCTATAAACGTACTGTCAGCTATGATCGAGATTGAATATATCTCCGACCTACAGAGAGGATCTAACCATCGGTCGTGCCCCCTACCACTCAGCTCACGGATGGCAAAACCCAAGCGAAATTCTGCCTCGCCCACCACACGGTGCACGCCTTCTGAATCGGAAAAGGCACTTTCTGTGCTTCGCGGATTAATTTGCTGGGAATCGACTATAACGGTGCGGAGGAGGAAACTGAGCTCAGAACCACCGGGAGGCCAGGAATCTCTGGTCACCAGAAGGGGTGCCAACCCTATGGGCCATCGGCCGGTGCTAGACTGGCCAGGCACCGCTGGGCCTTTTGACTTGTACCGCAGGAGATTGTACAATTGTATACTGTGACTCTCCCTATCTCCCGCGTCAGAAAACAGTGCTGCTGAGAGGCGCGACTTGAACGAATGCGATGTAAGCAGCATATGAGACCGAAGTAATTCGAGATGGGAGTCAATGCAAAGAAAAGAAGACTGATCAAGAAACACTGTCAAGAGTGCACGGGAAAGGGATGCAGCATGATCATGAAGAGGCGCAAACATGACTTCGCACAGGAGGGATGGGCTTGATGTGATATCGGGCAGTGCACTCGGAAAGTTGGCTATGAGTTCCTCAAGAACCATCTGAGAGTCACGTTCAGAGGACGAGAAGGGCTCGGGTTCCAAATCAAAGACCCTGAACCCCGCGAGCAGATCCGAGTCATCTGACAGCTGTTCCGCTTGGGAATCATCCGGATGAGACGGGGATGAACTCGTTTCCTGAGCTCCTGAACACCCATTGATCTCGACCCCGCTCCACAGACCCCTGATACTTTCTTCGTTCCATATCCACGAGATTTCTTTTGAAGGTAATTCAGTAGAGAAAATCGGGTGCTCTGGCTTAGCAGCCTGGAGTAGCTTCAACGATTTATGGGCAGCGGGAAGGATGCTTGCCAGGGTAGCGGGGATAAATTTCGGAAATGGACCTTCTGCTTCTATGCTACCTTCATCACCGTGCCAAGAACTTTCTGGTTCGTCACCTTCGAATGTAAGATCCATGAATTGAGTTCTCTCGGTGGGGACGGTATGCATCTGGCGAGTTTCTCCATAGGCCAACAACCTGCAAAGGGCGTGGATGTACGGCATGGATGAGACCATCAGGATATACGCTATGACGGCTGTGATTACGCGGGGAGAGTGACGTTCGATATGCATTTCGAATGTCTCGTAGACAAGGGACAACAAGTCGATCGGAGAGGTCGGGATCTCGGAAAATCTGTCAGGAGTGGTGCCCACATCCTAGCTTCAAAATGAGAATGAAGGTTCTGACTGAACTGATCGAGGCAAGGTGTCACTTACCCTAGAGCACATTGAGGCAAGAGAAATCAGCACCTGCTCCAGTTCAGCGTAGTAAAACCACAGGGTAGCGAGATGATGGACATCCGAAGGCCCTAGAGCACGGGAAAGTGGCCCACACGACAAACGGTTCCGAATAAATATAAGGACTGAGGAAAGACCGTGGGCAAAGGCATGCACAGTGGTATTGGTACGCCCTTGTCTCGATTTTGAATTTGTATTTCTGAGCGTAAAGGGCGCAGACGACATGCTTACCTCCCACGGAGTTCCTGTATCAACTGCTCTAACCGACGTACGAGAGCACCCAAGTCAAGAAAACGCTGCAGGATACTTTCAACGTGTGTTACGACTGTGAAATACAAGCGATCCAAGTTGCCACGAACCTGGGTGATATCCAGTTGAACCCGGACGCGTCTGACGACTCCGATCGGATAAATGACTGCGTGCGTGTATCCCATACGTATAACAGCGATGAGGTTCCGAGTATAACCAAGGTGAGGGAACTAAGCAAATCATTTTCTGGGATTCGATCAAATTTTGTAGATTTTGAGTGTACATTAGGCTGTGCCCTAAATCAATGTCGTCGGTGTTGACTCTTTTATTGTCTTGTCCCCAGGGATGTATCACTAAGGACTGACCAGCTTTGCAGGGAACCTAGGAGGCTATGATGTTGTTCGGTCAGGAAAGGGGAATTTTGACTCCTTAATGGAGGACTCGAGCCCCAAGACAACGAGCGATCCTATTGTGTGTGCTCAATTACTCAAGCAGAATAACAAAAGGCACACTCACGACGCCCTGAGGGCGAAAAAGTGACGCCTCGACCCACAACGGGGTTGGTACAGGCTTTGTTTCGCGTGTCGATGCATCCGAAGGCCCTTTAACACGATGCAATACGGGAGACGACGGTGGTTGAACAGGTGAGTCGTGCGGGGTCCAAAGTTGACTGCGTAATGATTGTATGGTTTGGACGATAGGATCTTGCGGTTTATCGTCCAACCTGGGCAAAGAAAAGTGCAATGAAACGGGTTCCAAGACGGAGAGGGTGAATTTCTCATGTTCCTGAAGCCGTCCGACTGTTTCATGCACCATCGTGGTGTTGAGAAAGACTTTGGGAACTGCCGCCCGATCGAGTAGTCGCCTATTATGGACAGACTTGGCGATGATCTTGTCAAGAAGAGCCTGGCAGTACGACCACTGGTAAATGTTTCCATCAAATGAATTGTAGTCGGTTGCAGAGGATGGCTTATTTCTCGGCTGTGTTACGTGGACATCTCTACGAAATGAAGGATTCTATGACAGAGGTAATGCACGAGGTACGACGTTCCCCTGGGCTCTTCGCCGACATGACTTCCTGACCCAGCGCTTGTCAGAACCTCGATTTCTGCCTTCCTTCTTGTGTGCAAGATGCGCATAAGTTCTCTTCTACAGGTGGAAATTTAGGAGAATGCCATGGGAATCATCTTAAAATCAGTACCTCCATTGCGCGGGCAAACCACCCTCATGGCATTGCAGCATTGCCAGGGCCTGGGGTAAAGCCAGTTAGCAATATCAATGACGATAAAGCACTACACGACTTGCTTTTTTTTCGTCGTGTTTCGTGATAGGAACCAATGTATCCAGGTGAATATCTAGGCTGTCAAAGCGTTAGGAAAGGTTATCATGGAATGGATTGCCTCATACTCCGCGAGTTCTGAGGCTCTAATCCCGAGCCATTGAATGCGATCTGCAGCGAGTTTTTCATTCTCGTGTCGTAGATTTTGACTGCCGTACTTGTAAACCGAAAGTATGTCCAGACCGTAGGCATCTCCGTCAACCAGCCCCATTATTGGTATGCTGAAAAACTTCTTAGGTGCGTACAATTATGCCCTAGCTGCTTACTTGTCCGGTAGGTTGTCTGACAACGTCTTCACGAGCTGTCGAGTAGCAATATCTGGATACCCTTTACCCTGCCCAAAGTGAGCGGGATCCTACGACGACAGGCATGACGTTTCACCGTGATGATCAGCCCAGATCCTGGTAATCCTGGGTACCTGGTGAACCTTATTCGGCACATAGTCTGAAAGACTGCCTGGTTTGCGAGAAAGTTTGCGTCAAGTGCAGTCGAGCTCAACGAAATACTTAGTCACCTCCTTTTCGATCACAAGAACCCATCTGAGTTCGGACGTGACTTCGAAGCGTTCGATGTCTTCTCCGGCCGGGATCAACATGCCCTGATTACGGTGGTGGGCACGATCGAGTGCACAAAGCAGACAGTCATCCTCACTTCGGAATCATTTACCCACAATACTTGACCATCCAGTAAGCGTACATTGAGCCCACTACCGCAGATGAGACCCTTAGAGGTGGCACGCTACACGGACAGGTCAAGCTACAAAAAATAGTCCGTGGCAGATGGTTACTATGTTCAGATCCGCTCGTTCGAGTTCCAAGGTCGCCGCAAGGTCATCGACGAGCTGTCCCAGTCAGCTGCCACGGGGATAACTACTTACATGCGCACCTTATCCACTGTCTTTTGGGATTTGAATAGGGGGACGTCTTTGTAGAACAGATCACTATAACCTGAAATCAGCTATCTATGTTCAAGAAGATCTTGTCCTACCGTTTGGTCAACGGGAGATCCTGGCTGAGGGCTTCGTGTGCGAAGTTCATCACTTGTAGAAATTGGGCTGCTCGCGAGTATGTTAGGTACTGGTTATCAACACGGATAGACATACCAATCGGCCGAGAACTTGGGCTCTTGTGTGGGGCAGGAAAGCGGAGAACCCGAGAAGCGCACCTACATGATATGGCTTACCGAGAGCAGAGAACAAAGACGATTGTCAGTAGTCACCCTCCGGTCTTGTCTTTTCGTCTGTCCGAAATTCGAATCTCCACTTTGCCATCGCTTTGTCGATGTGAGCGTACTCCGACGACAGATGCCTGACTTCTTCGGGACTTTGTGAGTGGGGTCACGATTTGCTCTAGAATGTTGAGCGTAAGATGTTCAATCCGTGTTATTGTTTCCCTGCTCTGACCAGTGTGTATGCGCTCGGAGGGAGGGGACAAAACGTACGTGATGGCGTTAGGGGCCTCGAGTTCTTCCCGACCGCTTTCAGTCCCGCTTGACTCTCTGTTGGGCGATGATTCTGAATCTGAGACTCCTTGCTGACTCTCCGTGTTCACTTCTGGGTGTAGCATGTTATCAGTTTGTCAATATCGGCTTTGAATGGGCCTGTGAAGGGAAGGCGATGAATTGTTTTACCACGGCAGCGGGCAAGGCCAAAAACCCAAACGATGACAACTAGAACACACGGCCAAATTCTAGTGATTTTATACCATACCATTAGGAAATACATGGACGAGTTGTACAGTGCGATGGAAGTAATGATCAGCCCCACTTTGGTACGTCTACGCCGAACCAGATAGGGAGTTTGCGCCAGAAGTCTTCCTTTGCCGCAAGTACTGCAGAGGAGAACTCGGCACGGCATATTTCGCATGTCCGCATGGTAGGAGGGCCGTCATCGGCCACACTCTCCCTTGTTTGCATCGCGTGAGCGTCGGACATGGTGTACAATGGATCCGAAGTGCGGTGGCTGATGATTCCGTTGATATCTCGGAGGAGTTCAAAGGTGATGGCTTCGAACGCGATTTGACAGGCACGCTTTGTCATGGGGGTTGGGTCGTTGCGACGAAGACACCAGGCTGAGGGGGCCCTTCCCTCGAGTTCGTTTACGATAAATGTGGAAAAGTAACGGGCAGCGTGTTCACGCCCACGGAGAACGCAAAGAAGATCGGGTTCGTCCAAACGGATGTAGTCGCCGAGTCGAGCATTGAAGACACCTGTGGCGGCTTCACTGGGGGCGGAACGAGAAAGGTCATACATGGCGGAGGGTAAGAGGGAATGAGCATTGATATCTCTGGCTAGGTTGATGACCTCTCTGCGGTTGGGGATGGAGTGAGTGACTGGGTGTGGTGAGAGGGGAATACCGACACGGGATGGGGCAAACTGGGGCGTGGAGAGTATACGCCGTCGGGGGTCGTTACGGAGTGTTCGCGGGACTCCCACTGGGATAGGTTTGTCGGCCAGGAGGTGGAGAGGACGCGGAGGATGTCGTGGCGGATACGGTGAACCTCATAGGTGGTGAGGACGCGGAGGAGGCTGGCGACGACGGGGAAACCCGGTTCGTCGTAGGTGAGAAAGGAGCTGATGGACGTCAAAGTGCGCGAGGGAGAAAAGGAGATGAAAGTACAGACGTGCCGTCATAGAATGCCTGCAAGAGGTGTGCAATGCTGCGGGACGAGTCGGGTAGCGAGAGCACGGGACGGCCTTCGATGGCGGGTGTTGGGTCGATGTTGCTGATGAGGTCGCGTAGGACCGGTGAGTGACGGACGAGTACGCCCTTGTGGACGACGAAATAGTCCGAGTCGGCGTGCACGGCGATGTTGCCGTCGACAAACGATAGATCGCCGTGTCGGACGAGCTCGCTGGTCATGGTCAAGGTAGTACCCGTGGGAATTTCAGCTTGACCCCCTTCAAATTCTTCCACGTCTCCCTCTTTAACCCGCTCGTCATGGCTGAGATCGCCTCCACCACCCGTCTCATCCCCGGTGCACCCCCTCCCCTCGCCGCATCCAAGTCTCAGAGGAAAAAACGCAGGACCGGCACCAAGAGTAAGACACCAGGCTCACCAGCGGAAGGCTCCATCACCATCCCCGACGCCCCCTCCGCCGTGCCAGCTGATAGTGCTCCCAACGAGTCAGACGCCAAGGAGGACAATGTCACTCCCGAGCCCCGTGCAGCTTCCGAGGCACCCACCCACGACGACCTCAACTCCAAATCAAGTCCCGTCACCGAACTCGTCCAGAAGCGCATGCGCGCTTTGAACAAGAAAATCGTATGCTCCATTCGCCCTCTCATCCTCCCTAGTGGCTTGCGCTGTTAACTCGGCCGACCTCACAACAGTCTCGGATAGCAAGCTATGCAACAACCGACCACGAAAAACTCAACGATGACCAAATACGGACACTCAAAACGCTTCCCTCTCTCGAGGCCATCTACAAAGAGCTTGAAGACGTCAAAAAATCGATAGAGGTGTGTATAATCCCACCGCGCGGTCACATTCCACCATGCACGTAACATACCTCCAGGCATACGAAGCCCAGTCATCG
>JBBPKC010000074.1:3842-35430 GCA_038089055.1 Tylopilus aff. balloui | reverse complement strand
CGCGATCAAGCGTTGAAACGTGCGGAAGCAGAGCGCATACAATCTCTCAAAGTTCAGGAAGCTGTTTTCTCCGCCCAGGTAAGACTCGACAGCACCTTTCTCTCGTGTCGTACATCATCTGACATTTCCGCGCAGGAATCCTATGCTTCAAAGGCTTCCTTGATACTGACACTCCTTCGTTTACGTTCCGTCCTTACCGGGGATGTCCCCCCTGTGGTACTAGATGTCGATGATAGTGAAGGCTCAGCGATCTTCACAGCGTGCGATGCCCTTCTGGGTAAGGAAAACGACATCAAAAATACTATTCTTTCTGGCTTCCTATCCGGCGAGGGCGAACTCAATGGTGTTCTGTGTAAGTCAGCTCAATTTAAAGGTCACGAGACCACTAATTTCGCACCAGATACCCGACTGTTAAGCATTGCAGAGTCTTTTCTCGACCCTCCACGCGAACCTACCCCTCTGCCGGCTGAACCAGAGCCCGTCGAAGTTGAAGCTACACCGGTAGATGAACCAGTAGCAGGTATTCCTGGTTCTTTGAATGTTTCGAGTAGCTTCCATTTCATGCAAGCGAGCGAGTTGGAGACACCAACTTTCGACGACGGCGCCGAATGGGTGGAAAAGCCCGACGAAGAAATCAACGGTGTTTCCGAAGAACAGCCTCAAGCTGTTGAAAATGTCTCCGTCGAACCCGTAGAAGTCGGCGTCTGCGTTAACTTTCTCGCATGACATACGTGATTAACTACCTATACAGACGATATCTGCTCAACCGATTGATTGGGCAGAGGCAGATGAAGAAGGGGGACTCCCTTCGATTGCAAATCTTCAAGCGAGTTTTGCGCCGTCCGAGCCGGTAACACCTGTTGCTCAGACAATTGAAGTGAATCTACCTTCGTCAGCGCCGCTCCTGAATGGAGACGCTTTCTCCCCTCCACCTCAGACGGAAGACGATGGATTTACGCCAACTGCCCGTGGTGGTCGTGGACGGGGTAGAGGTCATCGTGGTGAGCGCGGAGGTATGCGCGGAGGCCTTCGTGGCGACAGGACAAGTTTCCATCGAGGCGAGCGGGGCGGTTTCCGGGGTGGCAATAGGGGTGGTGACCGTGGTAAATACTTGCGATGATTCTACGATAGCCTCGCAATAACCCAACCTCAGGTCATCGCAATCGCACGGATGGTGATTGGCGAACTGGCGATGGGGAAAATCGCCCAAGGGGTCGTGGCCGCGGTCGGGGGCGGGGTGGAGGTGGAGAACGGGGAGGTACGTGACCGATACATGGACACGAGCAAGCAGAACTAGAGAAATGAATTTACAGGCTCGGGCCAACAAGAGTCTCGCGGCGCAGCACCCGCGTCATAGACGAAGTAGGTACAAGGAGAGGGGGGGTAATCACGTGACGAAAATGTGTCCGTCTTGGAAATTAAGTTAGCTACGCTCCTTCATGGCTGTTCTTTGAACCAAAAAATTCACCGTGATGGCTAAAGTATCGGTGCTGCCATCGCCTACGAGCGCTAAGTTCGCTCACCCAACCTCCAGATGCCTCTGCTGACCACTGTCATCGACGACAAGTCGCCTCTCATCTCGTATGACGCGACATGGCTTCCCGGAACGTCCCTGGATGATAACCTTGCCATCAAGTGAGCTGACTGGTCGTGTCGTTTGCCCTGGTGTTGATACACTCACAAAGTTATTACCTGGGTACCTTTCAGAAAAACAATGCACCAGGCGGGACAGCGACATTCAGCTTCAATGCATCGGCCTTTTGGATATATGGTGCCAACAGACAGAACCATGGGACTTACACCGTTCAAGTAGACGGTGTCAATTCCTTCTTCAATGGCTCCGGGAACGACTTGTTCCAGCAGAGCCTTTTCGCCATGAATGAATGTCAGTCAGGACACGCACACCGTAGGGTTGACAAACACAGGCGGCACGTCTGGTCGTTATGTAGACATCGATATGGTCGGTAACGTCTGCCATGCACTGGCAACGGCGGGCTAACAGCCTACAGATCGTGTGGCAATCCGAGGTTGGGAACACGGGTGATGAGTTGGCTCCCGAGTTGGTGCAAGACGTGGATCGTCGCTTTCAATACGACGCGTCTGCATGGGGCACGACATCAACCTCCAGCAATTTGAACCTGAACTTATTCAACAACGGCACTGGCCAGTAGGTGATGGTCGCTTTGCAAGCCCATCGAGTTGATCTCCTTGTAGCCTGACGGACACCTCTGGCGCAACTGCTTCATTCACATTCATAGTATGCCCTTCTTCCTTGATTATCCCACGCGACTAACATGGTGTTATGTAGGGCATGCTTGTTGTCTCACATCATTATGGTTCAAGCTGACTACCCTAACAGGCGAGGCCGTGACGGTTTTTGGGACTTCGGGACCTTCCAACGGACCGTACTCGGTCCAGTTGGATGGCGGTCAGGCTGTACAGTATAATGCGACCAACGCTTACCCGACGAGCTACGGGGTTACGATTTATCACGCCGATAATCTTGGCCCGGGTGTTCATCAGCTTATTCTTACCAACCTCCCTGCCGCGAGTGGGCAATATTTGACTATCGACTATGCACAGCTATGGGCCATAGCGAAGTACTTCATACTTCCTTTCTGCCTTGCTCGGTATGCTCAGATTGTGTGCTTACTAGCTCTTCAACCTCTTCAGCCTCACCAAGTGCCATTCCTCGTCCCCCTTCTTCAAGGTATATTCCACACGATAGTGACCCGTTTCTCTTGTTGACCTTTACCACACCCCAAGAAGCAACGACATGGTTTCGCAGAAGTATGTCGCTGGATCGTCCGTTTGATAATAGTCTAACACATTCTCAAGCAAACTCAGTTCGGGAGCAATTGCTGGCCTGGTTGTTGAGGGTGCAATTGCGGTTCTAGCTGCTGTTGCTGCCGTCATCTTCTACTGGCGTTGGAGAGTAGCTCTGGCCAATTTAAAGTCTTCATACGCTCCTTTCCCCCGATCTGTCGAGACGACGACGGCGACGGCGACTGGCATTGCACCATCGCTGCTGGAGGCCAGGAGCAACCTGAGCACTTCTCAAAGCAGCGTTACCCGGCCGCTCGCTGCTACTGGGAGTACCGCGCAGGACAACGTGTACTCGCGTTTACCATCTCGTTCGCCAGACTCTCGAACTGTCGTGGAAGGAATGAATACCTCTTACAGGGCCCCGGGTGAGGTGCGCAGGTCTCCACGAGATTGTTTATTTCGCGTATAATGGCATCCAGGAACATTTGCTCGCGCAAAGACCGCTTCCAGTGGGCCCAGAAAGGGGACTACCAGGTTGCCATGGTCAGATCTCAGTGCCTGATTGCGTAGATGAACTCCCCCCACCCGGTTATGATATGTGACGCCGCATGTATCAGCTGGCGGTGTTTGGCCGTGCATATACCTCAAGTATTTATGTATGCACTGGTCTTGCGGGCTGATCGTTGAACCACTCTGCTTGGAAACGAAGGGTGATGTTACTGGGAGAGTCCGAGTACCAAAATTGCGGACACTGCCTTTCGACAGCGGATTGTTGAGCTTGCTCTGCATTGAGTATCCCTCGCTCTCGGTGTAGCACCCTACTGTGTCCCGAAGGAGTTGCTCGACCTTCTTATGACCTTTGCGATCAGTAGCACTATCGGTTGTCGTTCCGGTCCCTGCCCACAGTCAAAGTAAAACACTACGGACAGCTTTAAATACGCCGTCTCCGTTCCCGTCTCTTTCCACCTCTCCCTACCCTCGTTATCTCAAGGACGACCCCAGCCATGCCTGACCAAAGTATGTCCGCCCACGTCCATCGCCCGCTAGACATGACCTCGAAACGACCCCCCGGGACGCAGCGTTCATCCTCACGTTCAAGGACCTAGCGTCGTACGAAAAGCACAAGAAAGAGGTGTCGTCGAGTGGGGGCACGATCAAGAACGACCTGGGAGGTGTCCTTTTGGTAACGTCGTCGCCCATGTCGTCGCCATCTGGCCGATTCATACGCGTGCTTGTACACAGGGTTTCACGGCGATCATACCCCCATCCCTCGTTCGATTGATTAGCTCGGGCAACCTTGCTGACAGCGGCATCACCACCTTCGGTATGGACGCTCCTAGAGTCTAAGCTTGCAACCGAGCTCATTTACTTCCATTTAGAGCCCGACAGCAAAGTCAAGACCCAGACGCAGTAGGGGAATACGTGTCACACCGTGGATTACCATACAGTGTATCATATCAGTGCACTGACGCTCGAGACGAATGAGATGCAAAGCAAAGATTGGACAAGACGAACGAGAAAAGAGAGAAAAGTCGATGACTCTCAAGTTACGATGACGATCTCACCCCTGCCGTCCTTGAGTACCACCAGTTCACACTCGATTCTCTCTCCCGTGTCCATGCAGACCACCTCGGTCGGATCGATGGACGACGTCCGTATCTGTCGTCGCTCGAAAAAGGAACGTCCAAGAACGACATCAAAGTGAGGTTCCTCGGAGAGATAGACGGGTATGGAAACCGTCTTGGGCTTGGGAGATGGTTGTGGATCGCCATCGGTGGACACGCCGACCCCCCGTCCGGTCGAGGGTGGCGTGGCAGGCAACAGTGTTATAGGCCATTTTCCGAGGTTGACGAGTCCGCCGTAACCGTAATGCCCCGGCGCAGCGTCGGCAGGTATGAATCCGTGCTTCAGAGCAAACTTTCTGGACATGTATACGTGGCGATGTCCACTTTTCAAGAGCATTCGCACTAAAGGGAAATACAAACCCGAGTCAGCCCCACATACCGGACGACCCGCGAGATTGCGACAAAAGGAAATGAACTCTACCGTTCTCGATGGGGCCAATGGTACCCATGACGGTCCTCACGCCATTTTCGCTGTGAAATTTCTCAAATTCCTTTCTG
This sequence comes from Tylopilus aff. balloui, assembly GCA_038089055.1. Taxonomy (NCBI): domain Eukaryota; kingdom Fungi; phylum Basidiomycota; class Agaricomycetes; order Boletales; family Boletaceae; genus Tylopilus; species Tylopilus aff. balloui. The sequence goes on along the minus strand of JBBPKC010000074.1, from coordinate 30,541 downwards.
TGCTTTACGATACTTGATTCCTGTGCAGCGATCTTTTGTGTAGGCCCCTTGTCCCTATGACTCCCCCGTGAATGGGATCGCGGTGACACCGAACGAGAAGAGTGGAACAGGTAGAACGAAGGATTTCGATAAGCAGGTGGGTCCGGGAGTTGGCCTGCAGGATCGTGGACGTGTAGCGTGGCCGACACGGCAGACGAGGCCTGAGCGGAAGTCGAAAGGGAATTTTGACGCCAGACAAAGATCGTATAGTCGCTATCTAGGGAGCGTCACATCTGCCATGAAGACCAAAAGTAAAGATAGGAGCGTTACCGTCGTCGAGGTTCCAAACACTATCACCCCAGATATATTTAATCCAGCCTGATTGAACTCGCTGACCTTGGAACTCTGTGCGGCATTTCCGAGTCAACTTGTCGCAGAGCTGCCGCAGCGAGTCGTCCTTTACTGAGTCCTAGGGACTGAGAGCGTGTCAACAGTTAGAAGTATGCCACCTACTGACAAGAATGCACGACGGCAAAGGACGAAGTCGGGGTATGCACGTTCAGAACAGTGGGAGACAGGATTGTAGACATGGCGGCGACTTGGACGAAGTTGCAAGGCGACTCGAATGTTCAGATGCTCCCACGGTGGTACTCATCGATAGGATTAGCTACTCAAATCGCAACGCGTAGTCTATGTACCCCCCAATCACAACTTCGGCTGAAACATCATCACCAACAACTGAATAAAGGTTTTGCTTGGACCATTTCAAGTCGCTGAAAATGACATCGAGTATCCATCCAATATATGGAAGTTCAACACTGACCTCGACAATGACGGTGCGCTTGCGCTGTTCTGCCTCGTCTGCATTCATCCACTCTAATGCGTTGTCTAGTCGTTGCCTCGAGTGTGCCGCATGGCTGTTCCATCTCGTGTGCCCCGCCGAGGGGGATTCCACATGTGACATGGATTTAGACATGGCCGTCAGGTCCTCCTCCGTCATAGAAGCGGCAAGCGACTGATCGCTAGGCAAGGATGTAATCCCATCGGGGCTCTCCGGAAGCGAAAACGGTACCGATCCAGACAAATCGTGAGATATGGTTGATGGCTCTTCCGTTTGTATAAGGAGCGACATATGTCTGCGCGATGCAGAGGACTCGCCCACGTCCATCTCCTCTTCTTCCTCGATCAAGGGTTCGTCAACGCCGAGCCTTTGTAAACTAGCCTCAACTGCATCCAACCTCTCGAGGTGCTCAAGCATGGTAACACCTGTGGTCCCAGGATGAACTTTCTGGAATTTCGAGGAAAAAGGGACCGGTCGATGCGCCTCCGACGAGCGACGGCGCACAGGGGGAGGAAACTCGCTGGAATGGCTAAGACTGCGAGTGCGACGTGGGAGGGGCACAGTGTTGATTGATGGTCGAGGGGAGGTATTTTGAGGTCCCACATCCGCGGTGCGTGTCATTTCTTCTTCTTCCATGATCTCAACCTCATCGTCCCAGACGCGCACTTTTGTCCGCCGAGTTAACTCCAAAGGGCCTGGATGCGATAAGCAACTGAATAACGTGTTTAGCGCGATAAGATCTCAACCAACCTTCATCCTAAGGCATTGCGAAGCACTTATCAATGGCTGTCCCGGACGTAATACAAACTAGGACTCACTGCGTGCTTCAAGGACTCGACGATGTTGTAAGCCTGTCCTTTAATGACAGCCAGCTGTCTCTGGTAACGCAGTTTTGAGGTGACAAAGGTCGGCGTGCATCTCATAACGAGCACTGACCTTGAACATTTTTGGATGGAAATCTGGATCTACAGCGAATAACTTCCGCAGTTGAAATGTAGTTTCTTCCCACCAAACTTTGTTGGTCAGGAGTGGCAAGAAATGTTGCCGTGTCTTTTCACTGAATGGTCGACCAATCACGCTCACGGGAAGGTAAAGCCATCCGTATGTATACGAGCGCCATCCTCGCGGATGTTCGTGGGGGAAAGAAAGCGAGTTGTCAATAGCAGCGATGTGAATGTGCGGGCGGCGGGTATAGTCGTTTGAAGATGGCGATGATGAAGCCTGAGAAGGTGGGATAGCATGTGCAAACGTAACTGTAGACTGTGAAGGCACCGAGGTGTCCGAGTGCTGAAGCTCACTCATAAGTGACATTTGCGGTCGTTTAGATGGCTGAGGAGCCACATCAATCAGTGATTTCTCGTGATCACCTTCGCAATACTTGATCATGTAATTGTCGGCCCCTCGGTCGGTATTGAGCATGAGGTAATCTAACGAACGCATAAATCTTGCACAGTAATAAGAACCAACCAAAGATACCTAATATCACGAGTCTGCCATGAACGAGGTCGTGAATACTAGAAATATCACCCGTCTTAGCGAGAGCTTACTTTTCGAGTTCCTCTCTGAAACTATGCTGAAGAGCTCTCGACCAATAGAACGGACGAGCTGAATCGCTCTCTTCCGTGACATCGAACAAAACACGCTCTTCCTCTGGGTCTTCCTCTTCCAACTCTTCAGTGCCAGTTTTTCCACAGATTATCTTCAGTGCAGAGAAGAATTTCTTTGTGGACGTCCCTTTTCTGTGAGGCGAATCATCAAAGGTGTCGGCCAGTGAACGACCCGGCCATGGGTGTTTGCGCAAGAAGTCCGAGGCGTCTAGAGAACGCAACCAGGTCAAAGTATAACGACCATGGCAAGAGTCGTGTTTACCAGAATATCCCTGCATGAAAAGCTGCATGCTGCCGATCTTCTCGGGCAACGGCTTACCCTTCTTCGCTGCAGTTCTATCGAGCCAATCATAGAAAAACGCCTGACGGCATATGAATCTCCAGACCATCCCACGAATGTAACTTATACTAACCTGGCTCGAAAGCGATACGAGCTGGGTGCGTGGGACAATGTTCAGCGCCAGACGTTCATCGAGCAAGGATGCGGCCGCTTCTGATAAGTAACTGAGATGAATCCATTGCATAAGCCGCGTGGAAAGTCGAAACAAACACAAAAGCCACCTCAAGTTTGGTATGAGACAAGATCGACCGAACGGGATAATCCAACGGAATTGACGATGAAGCCATTTCGTGGTCTGCGCCATCCTGTGAATTCATTTTCCCACAAGGTACATGGTAGAATCCTTGCCTTGGGGTTAAGGCGACCGTATGGTTCTTCGTCTTTAGGTTTAAACACCCTGTGCGAGGTGTGGCCAGGGCATCCATGCAGCTCGCAGACTGGGTACTCACGCGACAGTTTGAATCCTCCCATCCACCTTGGCGCGTGTAAAGTAAGAGCCAGACGAGCCTTTGGCGATCATCTTGGGGTGTACGCCCGCTGCAATCGCATTCCGGACGGAGTGCGTAATGCTGACGAGTGTGGGTGACAATCGACAGGCAAGGTGACGCCACGACATACCTGTCAAATGCAACTTGCGTCACTGGCGGGTTGTGATCCAGCGTTTTGACCTGTTGCAAAGCGTGTGCGACTCGGGGAGGTTCGACAAACGCCCAATGTGACTCACCACGAACACGGTCCCTTCGCTCGTTCCGGGAGACAGAAGGTAGGGATCGAAAACACTTTGCCATATCTCCTTGCGCGAGTGGTCCTCCACCTTCTTCTTCCGCTTCACCTTTTGTGCAATGGACTCTGTCCACCTGAGGCGGGGTCACGTCGAGTGCTGCGGAGGGCCTGTGACCGCACCTTTTGAATGCATTGTCCAGTTTCCTCAGGTCTATGTGACCCGGTTTGTGTGTGCGTTTGGGTTTCTTTCCGTGCGAGGGTTTAGGAACGTGGTCCGGGTCGTCACCATTAACGGTTTCTTCGTCTTCTCCCGCGCGCTGGGGTAGCCGTTCGTAGCCTGCGGCGCTTGGCATGGTGAGGATACTCAAAGGTGACTACGCGGGGTGTGTTGGGAGTGGGATAGTGGAATGTGGTTTACTGCCAACATGCCCAGCAAGAGGCCTAGGAGCCTTGAAACGCCGTGGCCCTGCGGCACGCACCGCCACACGCAACGTGACACCATTGAACCCACTACACTTCTTCTGACCACAAAGAATAGATTCAATATCTATCGAGCATTACAAATAAAAGTGTTCGTTCCGCAAAGTACGTCATGGACGGGTTCCATTGGTCTACTCGTTCTTGGCGAGGTATTCTTCTGTCGAGTGTTGCGTCTCTTGCGGAGATATAGATATACAGGGACCCCTCTCCACATCAGAGCTGGTGGCTCCTGCAGGTGAGGCAGCGAGGCAGGGTGCGTTGAATATGGAGCGATCAATGAGTGCTGGAATGGTACGCAGTGTTATCGTCGCCCACAGCGTAAAGACGACGCCTAAGAACACACAGTCAGCGGCGTGTAGAGTCGGCAGCGGTGGAGAACGTACACGACCAAAGCGCGCCGAAAACCCGGAAGAACCCGCTATCCAAGACAACTCCTAACTGTACCGACGAGAGAGCAAATACCCCGTTGGGGAAAATCAAACCCCAGTACGCGAGTCCAAATTTCGGGACGCCTGATTGCCTCACAACACTGAATATAGACAAAAGTGCGATGCAGATCCAGCATATCCCCATCGACCATAGGATGTAGGCCACGCAGAAGCAGAAAGAGTAAAGGAGGTCACCTGACATTGACGTCATTGGGAACTTGCCTGTGATGTGCACTGGGAACAGTACGGCGAGGTTGACACCGTTGAGGAGCATCGAGTAGCCTCCCTGACCCAACGGCCCAAGAACGACGAAAGCGGACAAGATCAAGTTTGCGTCCGGTGGGCCGTAGACGATTAAACGAGCAAGATATACCGTGATCATCATGATTGCGAGACTCAATCCGATGATGGCCATTGAGAAAGAGACAGCCGTGGTAATAAAAGCGTATGTCGTCGAATGGGGGTGGAGGGCCGTGGACATCAAACCACCCGTAGACGATGCGACAATGAGGGTGACGACAGGTAAGAGCCACACTGCTGCCATCTTGGACAAGGGTTGCACCTGAAGGTTCGACCTGTCGCGCTATTAGAAGAAGATGCGAGGGTAAGCGTCGTCGACGTACATTGTGTGTACCATGCCAAATGCGCACAAGAAAGAAACGACAGAGTCAAGCCACCAACAACCCCACAAGAAATAAAGAAATGGCAGTCCGCCAAACCCGACTTCTTGATTCATGTCCTGCGCGGATCAACGCCGTGACGGAGTACGAGGGCTAGCGACACTTACGAGCGCCACATTGATCAAGGTGGCAAAGCCCATTGGAACGGCTCCAACGAACAAGCTTTGTGCAGGGTGACGCAACATTTTGGACCAGACGTCTGGAAACAGTGCATATCTGGCGACAGTGGCCCCACCGATCAAGACGAACAAGACGAGATTGAGGAAGAATATAATAAGCGTAAATATTCTAATGAGGGGGCTACCATGGCCGTAGGCGAAGTTGTGTATCAAGGTGGAGGTGACGCCTGTCCCCATGATGACCGTGTGCCATGCAGGGGTGAAATGTCTGTAGGTACCGTCAACGACCTCGGGTACGGGAGAACGTGAAAAGCAAGGTTTACTTGATACACTCGCTATAAGATTTCTTGTTGGACGGCATGGCGCATGAGACGCAAATTGGGAGGGAACGCCGGCGGGCCCCATCAGCCATTATAATGTGGACCCGGACAAGTTGAGGGCCACACGGTCCACCAATCGGAAATACGCGTATTTTTGTGACCTCGGAACTTGCCTCTGTGTCGTCTGCGGCCGCGCAGGACTGACCGGATTAGTTCCGACGAGTCCACGGCCTCGTCGACCGAGGGAGCGGCCCTCGTCTTCAGCGTCTTGGCGTTCCCGCGAAGAGGGCGAACACCCCCATTTATTCGTGTACCGCTTACCGATTCAGTGCTGGTTTGCAGGCCACTCGTCCGTTTTCCATCAGATCACATTCTGTCCCTTGAGCGCATGGCATCTCCGCTCAATAGCACTGTGGGAAGTAAACGAGCAAGCGTGCAGTTTCGCATACAGTCACCCCTGAATCGCCGCCCCCCCCAACGCAGCGACGCACGTTTGGGAACGATTACGACCAACCTAAATCGAATGTATACAACGAATCATTGGTACAGTCCGAAGAAGGCCGAAGTCCAATGGATCATACACCGTAGCGAAGGCGACTACCGGGCGCACATCGCATCGTTGACCAGGAGGTTGCGTAAGCACCTTGCCCTGCTTAGCCCCGAATTTTAGACAGACAAAATCCACCTGCACCATGGTACGGACGAGCCAAGGGTCATAACCGGTTCGAGGGTGACAATGAAAAAGCGCAGCAAATAGTGCTTCCACCCTTGGACATACGACGACAAACGACCCTACGCGAGGCAGCAGTCTGGGTGACATGGACCCGGAGCCCTTAAGCCATGGTCTCAGTCCGCGAAAACGCCCGACATACCCCAAAGTAAAAATTTGACGGCAGGCCACCAATGTACCTATATGGCGTAGCAGAAGGGCTGACCACCGAAATGACGGGTACCATAAATCGCAGTGATCGAGTCGGTGGTGACCCCCCAGGGTCAGGAGGGCCATGGTACTGCACGGAAAAGGATGGTGATCGTTCCACTCCCCTGACACCAAAAAAACCATCCGTAAATTTGCACGCTCGTCAGGTAGACATCCGGGACATCGCCTTGGAGGCTCGCTCACTGTCGCTGCAGACCAAGCAGGTGCGAGCTGCTTGCTCCCCTCGGAGGCACGTTGACATGCTTGCATCCCAAGTTTCATGCCGCATGTTCGCTTGTACTCGTGGGGATGCTGCCTCGGTGATTCAGATTTTGAATCGAGCACATGGAAGGTATCCGGAGCACGCAATTGGGTACAGGGAACGACGCCGCGTGGTGTCGCGGAGAATGATCCGTTATAAAGCGAGGTGAACTGTTGAAGACCACTCGCCCAACTTACGTTTGCGTGAAGGTCGATCCGCCTCTGGAGACGTTGCCTGAATGTCGATGTTCAATTTCATCTCAACGGAGGCAAAACCTTCGCGGACTCGCTTGTAAATTTGCCAGAGCATGCCAAGGCAGAAGGTCTATAACTGTACTGTCAGGGTCCGGGCAGACAGGGGTTTAGGTTCCAAAGGTGACAGCTCGGATTCAATGTCGAAAGCCAAGTCAAAAGCTGTGTTGGAACAAGACGAACAATTAATTAACTACATACGAACTACATTTAGACCAGATCGTGTAAAGTCTTAAACAAAGAACTACGGATGAGGGAATAAAAAGAGCGAGGTATCACTGCAAACTTGGAAAAAGTGGTATCAGAGTCCATCCAACGCGCCGCTAAGCCAGGGATGATTCCGAACTTCCTCAATGCATGCCCGGAGAGAAGGCTTGGGTTCCAAACATCGGCTCATGAGATGCAAACAAGAGTGGCTGAGCTGCTTCCCGGGGAGTTCAGATAGTATAATGCGCCCTTCGATGGCATCCCGTTCGGTAGGAAACGGAGACATGCCAGTGAGCAGATAAGACATCAAAACGCCCAGAGTCCAGATTTCGGCTGGTGGAGCCTGGTAAGGCCGTTTAAGTAGGACCTCTGAGGCAGCGTACGCTGTTGTGCCGAAAAAGAGGTTATAGAACGGCTGAGACTGGGATGGGTCTACCATCGTCGCACTACCGAAGTCTATGAGCTTGACCTAGTCTCAAAAAGTAAGCTGCAAAGACTGCCAAGCTTGTACAACGACACACCTTGAAGTTCCTGTCAATGATTAAATTTTCGTCTTTGATATCGCGATGACATATCCCAAGGCTGTCAAGATAAACTACGGCCTCGACAACCTGAGCCATGATGTATCGAGCTTGTCTCTCCGAGAGACGCTTGTATTTCGTCTGTTCGATGTACTCGAACAAGTCATGTGAAGGACGACGAGGGTAGCGAGGCTTCGGGACATCTAAGGAAAGGTTCGGGTGCTCCTTCGGAACGGCGACGTTGCAAGGAATATCGCTATCTGATGTAGAGTCTGAAATGCGGGGATTGATAGGGGAAAGTTGGCTGCACACTTGAGGAGGGGTATCCGGTTCCGATTCAGTCACAGAAAATTCAGACGCCGCAGGAGACAAAAGTGGAGTGGAAGAAGAGAGATGTGGGGTCGACATCTCCGGCGAAGAGTGGTGAACAGAATGTGACCTGTCCTTCTTGCGCCACGGAGATCCGTGCAGTTCTTGGACCTACGGGGACAATGATTATCATTCAACAAAAGCAAAAGTCCAAGTGACTGACGATATAGAAAAACAGTTCGTCCTCGAAGACGTCAAGACACTTGACAATGTTCTCGTGATCAACGATCCTAAGAAGCATGATCTCTATGGGAATTCTCCCCAAGGTATCGTGGTCGATCCATGCTTGCTCTGGCACTTTGGCTTTGATCACAAACTTGACTGCGACTTCTGACTTTTTGCGACGATCTAGGGCAGTCAAAACGAAACCATAGCCACCGGATCCCAGCTCGTCCCCAAGCAAGTATGCTCGCACAAAGGCTGGATTAAGGTAGTGTCCGGGAGGAAAACGAGGGGAATAGTTGGCTGTGCAGAGCTCATCTGACATCGGGTTGGGTAAGGACGTGGGCGATGGAGGGGAAAGGTGGAGTGGTGGAGAGTGTTCGTCGGGGTACAGGAGGAGGGACGAGGCGAATGGGGTCTCCTGGGCAGGCGGCGCAGGATTGATGGTACCACAGGAAGCAACGGGTTCGCAAAGGAATGAGTGATTCGCGGGTGGTACATCAAGGTCGCACAAAGAGACGCCATTGTCGGGGAGAATCTCGCTGTGACTGCCGGAGGGGGCGCAAGGAGGGGGCGGGCTAGCGGTGGTGGGACTGGATGTCCCGGTGCTCATGTGGGTGGGATGTGAACTGGAGAGATGAGCGGCGGTTTATGTGAGGTGGAGGAAGCGAGCATGCCAATATTAGAGGGTTGGAATGGAATGGGGTCATCGGTACAAGTCTGTAGGGGATCTCCGGATCCATATCAGCGGTGGGGGTCTTTTCGGGACGTGGACGACGACGACGACTAATATTAATGGAAATCGCTTCCACAGTGTCGACGTATTACGCAACATCCATTATCAGTAGATATCTTCGTAGTCTTCCCCAACGTCCAAGAACCGTCGAACCTCTTGCACATCAGTTCCATTCTGCCGTGTAAAATACGCGAGCAGGATCGAATAATTGTCTGCCAATGTATATCAACGTCCGTCACTCCCTCTCACCAAGAGCACGACACTGACCAGTCCATCGAACGGCAGCTTCGTGTGCTAGGGTAATCCCCCTCTTCTTCTCCTCCACTTTGACTGGATCGCAAGCGCCATATGCCTCGAGCTCCTTTTCTAGCGCCGCAGTTTGCTGTCTTACTCCTGCAACCTTCTGCAGTGCGCCTGTTCGTGCGGCCTGTGGTGACACTACAGATGCAGCGTCCCATATAGCGACAAAGACGTACGCTCTCGGGTCGCAACCCCCGTTCACGATTGATCGCACCCCATAGCTCTGCAATTTGGTTTTCGTGATTCTTCTTGGCGTCCTTGGCCGCATTCAGCCTGTTTTGCAGCTACAGGACAGTCAACGAAAATAAATATATCTCAAGCGACGTTGTGCATTCGTACCATACCTCCTCGCTGCGAGGGAAAGCTCCAAAAGACTAAAGTCGTTGAGAATCGACGCATACATCCACCTTTGCGTGGACTTACAATTGGAGGAACCGATCTTGTCGCTTTGCACGAGGCCATCTTCGACGAGAGACTGTAAAACTTCTTTGATGGACTGCGAGACTGACTCCGAGAATGGACAGGTCAGTCAAAAGGGGAGTGCATGGCGGCGTACCAATGCCCTTGAGTTTCGGGCCGAGTTTCTCTAGTTCTTTGAGCTGTAGACGTTACAGTGATCATCAGGCGTAGACGCGGGAGGAATAACATGAAAACTCACTTGATAAAAGTCTTTCTGTTCAAGTGTCAGAGGCTGCAATGCGATGCACGACGCGTGACCTACCGATTCGTGAAATATTTCGAGGAGTTTGACACGCTTTTCCTCGGCGGATAAACCTCGTGGTGCCTGCAAAAGTGAGCAATGCTCATGAGAAACGCGGTCCACGTACCATCAGGGGGTTGGAGTGACAAGGTGAAGGAGAAAGTCGCGGTACGCGGGTGATTATCCCGCTCTCTGATCACATGACGTACCACATATCGGCAAATCGAAATGCAATTATATCTCAGATGCCTTGCCCACGGGGAAGGAGTGAACTCATATTCTGCACGTATGTAAGCAGCAACTGTATCTTCGATACCAATCAAACCAAGAAAAATGAACGAACTGCCGATCTTGTAAAGCGGAAATAGAGCTTATAGGCTGGAGCGGAGATTGTACAAAGAAAAGCGCGCAGAGAGCGGAACGGGGCCATGCAGTCATAGTCCAGAGCAAAGATCTGAGGATTGGAAAGACAAAGCATCGTCCCGGATATGAATGCTGGCTGTCGAGTCGTACCGAATAATATGGGGACGATGGGGAAACCGAGTAAATGGTATGATGGATGTCAGCTCGTGGCATGGAGATTAACAAAAGAAAGCAGACAAGTCGAGATTATACATGCAGCCTCGGCGCGGACACGGAGGAGAAACAATGCTATGATGCCAAAAAATAACCACAAGGAGTGATCGTCACTGAACCAGATCGATGGGTGGTTGCGTCTGCGAGGGATAGCGGTATGCCACAAATTCTCTGTCCTGGTCGACTCGTTGTTCGATAGCTTTCCGAGAAGCAGCAGACAGTCGAGGACCTTGGCGTGACACCGAACAGGCATACGTAGTAGCAAGAGTGTCGTCATTCGGGTCATAGACAGGAGACATCAGGCGAGGGAACTCGTGTGAACTGTAACCGCTCGTCTCCACGGGGGCGAACGACTTCTTGCCCAACAGTGCAGCAAGACCGAACTTCTTGCGCTTGGTAGGCGTGGGAGGGATGGGGGGATTCTCCTCAATATCTCCAAGACGACCCAGAGACCGTCGAGATACACCAAACTCACTATACATCCCATTGAGAGCCCTCATACGATCTTGTCCAGTGAACGGCATTGTCTGAATGCCTAGGTTAGGGCGTGTCCCGGTTCCGCTGAAAGATTGTCGCCTTGATTCATTCCGGAATGGCGCATGGGGCGGTGCAAGATCTTGCGTATCTTGTCCGAGATGACGAAGGTCGAATGTCGTATAGAGCGTCTGTGGCCTTGGATCTCCACTATGTTGCGCTCGAAGCTTCACCTCTCCAGGGAGTGGGGGTAACGACTTCTCCCTTGAAAGCGTCATCTGAGGGCGCGGACCTGCTGATTTGGGCAACGTCATGCAGTTGGTGGAGATAAATGTCGCTTGTTGAAGCTTCTGACGCATATCCGGTTCAGACGTGACAGGGTGGATAGACACCTTTATTCTCCCGTTCTCATCTGGGAACACGTCGAGCGCTTCCCTCTCGTCAGTTTGCCCACTGTTTTTCCGGTCGTTCACATCGCCATTGCCGCCTGAGGGGCGCGAAGAGGTTGGTGACGGAAGAAGACTGGTGGGAGCCGTAGAAGGTGACATACCGGCAGACGAAAACCCACCATTTCGTGGGGACGTCGTTGAAAGTAATGAAGGTGTCGATGCGTGGCGACCTCCAGTACCACCGAGATGCTCGCCGGGCCCACGTTCCACAAGATATGACAACGGGGGCGGTGGAGCCAACGGCGAATCATCGTCATTGCGATCTAAAGATCGTAACGAATCACGGGGAATAGACTCGGTTTCATCTTTGTGCGACGATCCTCCCTTGACAAGTTTCCAGATCTTGGCTAGGCCATTGCGTTTCTTCTTGGGTTTTTCATCAATCGTCGTCGTGGAAATCTCCTCGTTGGTAGTCGGTGGCCATAATTGGCTGTGCCTTTGTGTGGAAAACGTGCTTCTCTGACCACCCGATGAACGCAAGTGTGGGGGAATCGCTTCGCGTTGCAATGCCACACTACAAAAAGGCAACAACTAGTGAGCCACGGATTGCACACACACCACCACTAGGCGAAGAATGAAACCTTTACACGCACTGCATATCAATCATACTTCCCGACATCCCTGAAGGAGCCAGGCTATCCTGACTTCGCCACGCAGAGCTCAGATTCCTGAACCCAAAGAATCGCGACCGCCTAGGTGACGCAGAACCGGGACTGTGTGCATCTGAGAACGATGCTTGGGAGTATACTTGTCCCAAGCTTGGTTGAACCTCGATAGGAACCGTTAAAGAGCTCGCTGGCCTCATGCTGACAGAGTATCTCGAGCTCTGCATCGGACCAAGGCCGCTGTCCGTGAGAGGCGCGATGCTGTGCGCGGAGTAGAGCGACGTGACATCCACCAGTGAACCCCGAGAAGACTTGCGCGGCCTACTGCGTTCACGTTTCTCCTGCCTCCTACGGCGTTCCTTCTCCTCCTTCTCCTCACGCCGTACATCGACATGTTCGACAATGAGCCCATTGTCAAGGAGAGTGATGTCACGAGACAAGCTGCGTATGTGGTGGGCACCAACTCCGTTCATCGTGGGTGCGGAGCGAGGTGGTTTGAGCTTGAATGCGTTATCATCAACCAAACTCAGATCGTATGCTGAGCGACGGAGTTGGGAGTACGTGTCGCGTACGCTGTTTTCAAGCTCCATCGACTCTTGCATAGCGCGAGCGCGAGCCAGAGCTTCGGCCTCGAGCAGTGACCTTTGAGCCTTGACATAGGCATCGACAGTCTGCTGCCTCGACGTCGGCTCTTTGGGCGTCTAGAGTCACGGCATATTAGTATCCTTTCAAGGCGTATAGAGAGGCACACACCATTGTGGCCCACAGTTTCAAATTTTGTTCCGTCAGGCGCCCACCTCTGGCCCGAGGCCTTGAAGAACATTCGGAGGGCAAGATTCCAGCAGCAGCTTCTTCCTCCTCTTCTCTTCGTAACAATTCCTCATAGAGAACGTCGCTCTCCCTGTCCCATATTCCAGGGCCGATGACGGTGACATCTGCCATGTCTTGATCTCTCATGGCACATTCCACGCATACCTCTTCCTGTGGCTGTGGAGGGTTCGGTGAGAGAATTGGGTTTATCGGGTCGGGCGTGGCTGCGGCGGGAGTGATATATGTGGGATGCTGCGGATACACACGGGGATTGGATGATATGGGAATGGCCAAGGCGGGACTGTACGGTCTCGAGGACGGCAAACCATTTGGAGAAGACAGCCTGGATATGGGAGCTCCGTCGGCTAGAGGATACGAAGACTGACGCATGGCGGCGGGATACAGGGAAGAGGGTGTATCACGGGCGCCGGCTGGCGGTGATGGTGGAAGCTGTGTAGTTGATTCTCTAAAGGACTTGAAGGAGTCGTTGAACAGCTTGGAGTCGATGAAATTGGAGCCGTTGAGCAGCGGATTTGTGGTACCGTTGCAATGATTGTTGAGGTTGTCATCAAGGTTGCATCGCTCGGCTGGACGGCGAGTGTTTGCTGGAAGGGCATGAGAGGCCGTGGTGGGTGGAATGGGTCCGTCGGGATCAGAGGCAAGTGGCATATCATGTTTTTCGTTGTCGAGAGTTCGTTTGTCGTTTGTAGGGTCCGCCGTGTGTGACCTGGACAGGTCTAGAGCCGAGGACGGTAGTCTTCGGGTATCGCTTGAAGCGAGATTGGGATCATCCCGAGCAAGGGCATCAGCCGAGGTGAGAATCATGGAGGGTCCGCTTGTTGGTTTTGAGGTGAGAGAGAGGGAGGGATATCTGTTGCCCGTGAAATCGAGATCTGAAATGGCGAGACTGTGATGGAAGAAATTGAGGTGGAGGTTCGAGGCGAGATTTGGGGAGAGTGTCGAGTCTCGTCGTGCGGGTGGAATCGTTGAAAGCGTGGCCATCACCAAGACCAAATAACCGGTGATATTGAGGGCCTTGAGAAAGACCTCGAGGGAAAGCCGGTCGAAAGAAAAAAAGGGAGTGGCAAGGAGAGCTAGTCCAGAGACGGCCCGAGCCCAGCAAGAGAGTAGTCACCACGCGAAATTACGATAGGAACGACGGCTCCGAGAACGAGCGGTCGGGCCTGTCAGGGTAGAAATGCCCTCTGCGGGGAACAAAGATAGGGTGTAGCGGCGATGCTCTGGGGATGCCAACCGTTATGCTCAATTGCAGTACTATTTTCCCATGTCCCATCAACCCAGCCATTGGCACAGACAGTCCATCGTATTCAACCAGACGTTCGACAGATCTGCGGGGGTGCTTGTCGACTCGGGAGTGATAGTCGTGCAGACGACTGAACGCCACCAAGGCAGACTACCGACCAGAATCCGCGACCACTTGGTGGCATTGTCGGTCAAGCGACCATCCGCCGGTGGAGCGGGCACACACGATTGCGAAGCCAAGAAGCATCGCGTTGAAACGGCACTCGAGGTCTTATCGCATGAACCGGGCGCATTGGGTCCCGATTGCCCCGCGGGACCTGGTAAGGGTCGACCGCTGAAACAGCTGATCCTCGACCACTGTCTTGTGAAACGTACCCATCCAATCATGATGCGGTACAATGAGCACCCAGCCGGACTCAAGACCGAACGCGACAAATCGAGCGCAGTGACAGGTGAATACACCGGAGGTTCTCGAGCCTCGCATACAAATCGACGAAAAAGAATGCAGCCCACAGTACTAGGTACACCTGCCAAGCATGCCCCCCCTACCGCCAGCCATGTTGGTCATCCGTTTCTCCCCCGTACCCACGAGCCACTGCCGGACGTTGAAACCAGCCCGACTCTCCGTTCTTGCGATCACTTGTGTGGCGGCATCACGAGTAACGGTATTCGTGGGTCTCGCTCTGTGCCTCGGGGGTCCCTCCACGCGTCTCATGATCATTGGGACATGTCGTTGGCGAGGCACAAACTCTGGAACGTCACGCGAATTCCGAACTTGCAGTGGCTTACGGCTTGACAGCGTAGATATAGTCGGGTGCCTGAGCGATCCTGGTAGTTCCTTAGTCTTCTGCGCTAGAACATCTGCCATTGTGGTTGCTCCTGGTTTGCAGTGTAGCCCAGACAGAGGGCACTGGGATGCCCCTGAGCCAGACGGTCGCTCTGCGCAGACATCCGACGCTTGTGATGGCGACAGTGGTTCTGCAGGTACGCGGTTGCGACAAACTTGTCCCACGCACTTTTGAACAACCCCGGAAGCCCACTGTTGTATCTCCTCGTGAGTAAGGGAACGGAAAGTCGCACGATTTCCAGTTTCTCTGTCGGATGCATCGTCATTGGATGATGCGTGCATGATCATACTGACGTCCACCGCAGAATCATCAGAGATCAGGAAATCCTCATACGCGTTCAGTGGGGTGCGCTTTGTCCTTCTGTACCCAGCAAGGTTCAGCTCGGACTCGCTGTTGGCATTCATAGCGGCAATGAGGTCGGCCCCAAGCATGCGAGGGAGCATGCTTTCATACGCAGAGGACCCGCTGGAGTACTGAGAGTCGCTGTCGGAGGCCGAATCACTGTCAGATATAGAGGATCCATTATCTCCATCGTCCCTATGTCTTTGCACGGCCAACCTACGATCACGAATGGCAGCACGAACGAAGACACCAGCTCGGCGTCTACGGGTCGGATTTCTTCTGAGTAGGGTTAGCTCATATGCCATAGGGGGCCCTGGTAGTGATGCTGGCTCCTGTTCAAGGGAGTCTTTGGGTGGGACCGTCTGGATGACAAAGGCTTGGTCTCCCATTGATTGCCTCGTCGGTTGGACTTCGGTGAGGAACGAAGCATGCCAATGTCCGGGTAATATAGTATGACCGGCCTGTTGCCCTGTTCCGTCTAATAGCATTCCGTGGTTGTGAATGAAGAAGTGGGGTGATGCCGGTGAAACCTGATAGTTGTGACCAGGACCAAAGGCTCGGTGTCCAAAGCAGTGCCTTGCTGGTATCATCAGCACCGAGGGATGCCGTCTGATGACGGACTGGGGGACGAATTCCAAGCTTTCGGGGCGGCGCTTTCCAGGCTAGGTGTCAGTGGTTGCATACATATCCAATGGAGAGAAACGGTGGCACTTACTTTCCCTGCAACAAATGAATGTTTTGCTTGCACGCTTTCGACTGTGCCTCCACGAGCAGGGTGACCATCTGGTGGATCAGACGTGGTGCATTCCACCAGTGGGCTATGATGATCTGGCACCAGGACAGGCGCCTCTTTCTCGCCAGTAACAGGCTGACGAAAGGCGGCCATCAGGTTTCTGTATCGGCCTACAGGCATATTTGGGTGACATACCATTGCTAGGCCAGCAGAATTCCCACCTACTTCGTTGCACTCTTGTGTGCCCGGAAGTGAAAAGTTTAGACCGACAAGTTGGTCGTCTTGTTCGATACCCTACTCGCCGTTAGCGTCGGCAGGGGGAATACGTTGTGAATACATGCCTCTACGGATGTTGGTCCAAAATCTTCTACCACAAGATGCTCCTTGGGGACGGTGCACTGCTCACGAGCAGCCTCAGGCCATCTTTCTGACAGATCACTGTGGAACAGTGTGTCGTCTTCCGTGTCGAAAAAGGTGACCTTTGCGTCCGAGACAGGAAGCGGAATGTAGAGGGCACCCCGGCTTTCTCGCGCACAGAGATGACTAGAATCGATGTGCCTTTCAGTAGAGTCTGCACCTCGGGAGGGAGAGGCTTGGCAAGGAATTGAGTCACCATCTGATTTTCCGGCTGGTGACGGTGGTGTGGTCTGTACCGCCACTTCGAATTCAACATTCGGGCACCCCGGCGGCTCTGTGTCCGTGAGGTATATGGACTCGACGGTCGCACTACGAGCGGGGGTCGGGATTTGGTGTTGTTTCTCGTAGGCCGATGATGAGGGGAGGACTGGGCTCTCGGCAGATAGGTGCACTGGGTGGGCGGCGTTGCACTTGTCCGGGGTGGTGCTTTGTTCGTGAACGAACGTACCCTCGGGAACATGCAAGCTATCAAGTATGGGTTGCCGTAAGTGGGGCAGGATAGTGACGATGTTTGCGAGTGTCAGCCCAATACCCGCGATCCCGCTTAGGATGCGGGAGTCGGGGAGCGTCAACCCCAACATCACAAGTAGGGGCGGAGAGGCCATGCCTGTCTCATATAGCCACGTCGTAGTTGATACGGAACTGTAAAGGCCTGCTCTGCAATTATTCATGGTGCCGAATCAGTGGACAGGATGTGTGGTGAACGGACAGAAGGGTAGCGCAGTAGAGACAAACGATGGAATGTATTCCTTTGACCGCCTCCGCGTGTCATGGCGCGTCGTATCACGTGCTTGGAAAATCCAGCTGATCGTCATGTCGATCACCACTCTGGTGTCAGTTTGAACCGCGGCTAGTGAGTGTGCTTGTAGAAAATAGATGCCTAGTCATGCCTTTGGGGTGGGTAGAGTGCTCGATGCGAAGCAAAAGCAACTCTATAATACGTAGTTGCTTGGTGGTCATTGTCAACTCACCTAAGCTGAGTGTTCAGATAAGGATAAGATGCAGTTCTACATGCCCGTCGCATACCGCAGTCAGCGTGATGTTTTGAAACCTCGTTGTGACTGGGATATCGAGTTCTAGTCGCTCCCTTGAGCGAACAGAAGGATTGGCCAGGCGTGGGTGAGTGAAATGGGACGTGTAATGGAAAGGTCAAGCATGGCGAACGGATATACACCGAAGCTAGCTATGTCCAACAGTCCTGTTACGTCTGCACTCTCTCCGCTCGCGAACCTGAATTATTTGCGGTACCTGCAAAAGGTGAAACAGAGCAGACAAGAGGGAGAGGTAGGATACTGACCACAGTACGCTCTTTCTGTTTCTCCTCATCTTGCGCTGAAGCTGAAGCATTCCATAGAGGAGAGCTTCGGCAGTAGGTGGGCAGCCAGGGACGTATATGTCGACGGGGACGACGCCTGCAGAGAGGAGGGTGAGGTGATGGATCAAGATGAGAAAGCCACATACGATCGCAGCCTCTGACGACGGCATAGGAATAGTGATAGTAACCACCGCCATTGGCGCATGAGCCCATGGAGACGACCCATCTTGGTTCTGGCATCTGGTCGTAGACTTTTCTCAGAGCGGGAGCCATTTTGTTGGTGAGTGTTCCGGCGACGATCATGATGTCACTCTGACGGGGAGTGGCACGGAAGACGGCACCGAGACGGTCTAGATCGTATCTGGCTGCAGCCATGTGCATCATTTCTACGGCGCAGCAAGCGAGACCGAAGGTCATGGGCCACATTGAGCTCTGACGTCCCCAGTTGGCGATTTTGTCGAGGGTTGAGAGGACATACTCTGACGAGGAGAGCAAGATGAAGGACAGGAGCAGAGACAGTATGACGGGGTACGCACCGGCTTTGTTGCTGGGTGTTTCGAGACTGAGTTGGTTTGAGCCGCGGATGGCGAGGGAGGTGATTGGTTCTGTCGGAGAAGTTGTAGAGGTGGGTATGGGCTCTGGTGCAAGGACCGGATGTGAAGTGTGCACCGAGCGGGAGGCTACGGAGCCATGTAGTTGGGTACCGCGAATGGGGAGTGCGAGGCGAAGAGGTGCAGCACGGGTGACTGGGAGAAGAAGTGAGTGGTTGCGATTGGAGCGACGGGGACACGAACCGGGTGTTCTCAGAACAGCGAGCGACATGGTCACTGAAGCTGAATTGAACAGAGGACGAGGAGAGGTGCAGATCCCACGAAGGACCCCCCGTGGAGGGGTTGCTATTTCCCAAAGAGGAGAGACAGCCCCTGAATCTGACCGAGTTGGCAAAGAGCAGAGGACGGGCGGGCGGCAGATTCGTCGAGTCCGCCCGACAGGGTTCCCCCCTTTCTCACGACTTAGCGAGCTCTTCCAACCCTACAGTACGTATAAAAGGTAGGTCCCGCTTCTTCAACCCTCTCTCTCTCTCTCTTTTCTCTCACATGCTTGCCTTTCTCAAGCCCGCCGCAAAGCAGCCACAGGCCAGCGGGAAACGAGACAATGTCCCCGCTGACAGCGCTGTCCAGTCTACCCCGGCCCAGGACGTGCTCGCTCACACCGGTCAGGCCGAGGTCAGAACCTCTTCTTCGTCTATCCCAACTATAGGCACCGCACCCACAGTGCACGGCCCGTCGGTTGAACCACCCCCAGCTCAGACCCTCGTCCATCCTTCCTCTATCCCTCTTCCCGACTCTCCCAAACCCGCTGCGTCCCTTGCCCCCCCCTCTTCAACAAACGCTCGGGGTTCCGCTCCCTCAGTCCATACGCAATCCACCACCCAAAGTGATTGCCCTATGCAGAGCCAAAGCCAGTCGGCATTGCCCTATTCTTCACCGAGCCCAAACTCGACTGGCAAAGATCTCCGTCGATTTTCATTCCCCTCCTTCTCTTTTCTTCTCCCCGGTGCAAAGCAGAACAAGACGAGCACCAATCCTCCTTCTCTCCACGTCCAGGCCCCTCCCGCCTCAAAGGCCTTAGAGAAAAGGTCCAAAGCTAGTCGTACGCTTTCCGTTCTCGTCGGAACAGAAGCTTCATCCGAAAAACGGGCAAAGGAATCCGCCGCCATCGTTCGTTCTGTCATCATAGGTGACCCTAACACCCCCGCCAACCTCGGACCGCACAAGACAAACATATCTCGTGTCAAGTCCCAGCTTCTCGATCCAAAAATAGCTACCAAAGTGATCACCCATCTCAGAGAACTTCCTGCGAATCCCAGTGACACTGCAACGAAACCCAACGTACCTATCCATGCTGTCTGTCTTAGTTTGCCCGACAAGGATGTCCTCGAGCATTATTTCGCTCGCCTTGCACCCCTCGCAACAGCCTCTATATCAGCTGTATCTAGCGTCCTAGCCGATTTGCACCTCATCGACCTTGTCACCGCCCCAGGCATGGGTTTCGGTGAATCAGCAACATCCAAAGGCCTCTTTGCTGGCTCGGTTCCTACCGCTGAGACAATATTAGAGGGTATCGAACAAATCACGCCACAACTCCTGGCGTTGGGATACGCCACAGGCAAAGCTATACTTCCTGACCACAAAGGTGTCGTCGTACCTACGGACAGGATATCAGCACTTACATGTCAGATTCACTCAACCTTTCCCGCTTAACCTGCTAACATTATTGGCCTCGAACCACAGATTGGTGGGGTTTTGAAATCTGTCTTCCCTCTCCAACCATTACATACCTTGAAGCGGTGGAGTCCCCCGGCGATGCGCTCCTCGACTTGTTAACAGCTCTCTCCCTTCTCAACGCCGGCGTGCGCGAAATTCTCCCATTCATTCGGTATATTGCCCAATTTGTTCAGAGCGAATGGAGTATTATTAAAAGAGCAGACGAGGGCAAGGGTGTCGTCTGCACTGCGACCTGGCTTTTCCCTGTTGCCCTCGTTCCTCGTGCTTGGGATTTCACTGATCCGCCTCCTCACACGGAGGTGGGGACTGGCCCACAGAGTACGCCAACGTCGCCGTCCGTCAAGCGGTTCTCCGCCACTCTTGCAACACCCAAACCTTCTACGGAGGCTCTCAATGGTGCTCGTGTCTCCTCCGCGTACTCCACAGAATTTAGGGACGAGGAGGAACCACGCCCTGTCATATCTAGTGAACCCCCCGTTCTCCCAGAGGTTGTAGTTAGCTCTCCAGGATCAATTGACGGTGCGCCTCTGGAGAGTGCGACTGGAGAATCTCTCAGCGTTCGCGGGAAAGCACAACACGGCGGAGAAACAATCCCGCGTTGATGTAGTGGGGTTTGTTCCGGGCTTACACGCTACTCAGAGTCATCTCCAGGTGCATTCGTCCGTTCTCTTCTGATGTTACGAATCCGCTAGACCAGTTATGTTACCCCAATTTCGCTCGTTCTGCTACAGTTTTACCACATCGTTTCAACTCGTTACCTAAAACATTCGCTTTATACCCTACCCTGCATCTTACTTAGTTCCCTCCGCCCAGGACATTCTTTATTTGCTAGCCTGGTCTACTTCACGCAGGACGATCCGAGCACAAGCGTCCTATATCACACTCTTTGGTTTCACTGACCATTCGTTCGATCATAATAGCATAGCCGGGCATTTTAGTACTCGTGGGCACGATTCCGGCACTTTGCCATCCGTATCTTGGGAGAGGGCCACAGCCTCCCATGAAGTGAGTGTGAGCACTCTCGTGATCCTCTCGACCACATGAGCATAAGCACACCGCCTGTCCAAGTGCCTTTTATCACCAACGCAAATTTTGTTAGACTTCGTTGAGTTCTCGGGGTGCTACGATATTTCTTTCCGACGACGTTTGTCTATATTTCGATTGCCGTCGGCGTGTGCCACATTGCACAGCCAAATATTCTGGTCGTTGGCACTGACACTCGTTCGGGAGGTCAAGACGGGGCTACCCCGTGCGCGATCCACGGAAAATGATGATAGATGCAAAAAAAGCGAGGTCCTAATCACCTTCGGTCATGAGCCAACTTGCAAAGTCGTCCAAGCGCCTCTTTTCAGCTTCGTCGGTGTCCCCTTCAACATCCTCCCTGATGCCACTCCGCATGAATCGCCGCTTTCCAACATAGAGTGACGCTTCAATACGCCTGCCGGCGAAGAATCGCCCGTTCATTTTCTGCAAACCGTTCGGTCGGGAAGCAAGATGCATCTAGCTCGGAGGACTTACCACCACACATGCTTGAGCGCTGAGCGGATCTCTGAACTTCACTGTCATGATGCCTTCTGACTCCTTCTAAAAGCATCGATGAAGTGGTTAGTCCAAATCGTGCAACAACAAAAGACTCGTACATCGTACAACACCACGTTCGTCACTTCTCCCAAAGATGAGCACTCGTCGCGAACGTCCTCCTTCAGATCAAGAAGGAGAGATGCGTCTTCATCAAGTTCCTTCAAAGAAAACATATGCTTCAATACGACGATTCTGCTATTCCTGTCGGGCAAATTTATGCTATCCTCTTCGGTTTTCGTGGGGCCAAAACCATCTTCGTCGTCCCATTCTTGTAGTTTTCTGCCCACAAGATCCATAACCCTCTTCAAGACAACGCTCAGGTCATTACTTACTTTTGCATTCTACCAATACGTCGCGTAGCTCTCTTCTTGTCGACCGTTCTCCGTGGTTGCGAACTCCCATTGGCTTCCGTTCCCGTGTGCTTATGCCTGAACTCGGCCTTCTGTACCTTCATCGCCGTGGAGGGTTCTCCCACTCTCAGTTCCGCTTCGTCAAGCAAACTGACCGCAAGGGACACGCTCTCCTCCTTGAAAAACACCACCAGCGCTTCTCCGCTGAACGTCCCGTCCTCGGTCGCGTACAGCTTCACCTTGGGTTCACCTTCGTCGTCCTCTTCGATCACGCCAAACTTGCCAAACCGCTCCACGATTTCGTCGACGTCCGTATCGAGAGGCAAGTTGGTGACATAGACGGCCGTATTCTTGGAGCGAACCTGCTTGCCTTCCTCGTTCTTGCCACGCTTGGTGGATGGTCCCGGGGGTGGCGTAGCAGACGTGTAATCCTCAGGTTCCTTCCGCTTCTTGTGGGCGCGTTTCAAGACGGGTGCTGCTGGAGTCTGGCATCGGAAGAGATATATACGTTGCGCAACGGACATTGGACACCGGGCATCCATACCTCCTCATCGACACCGGCCACAGAATATGCGGCTTGTTGCTTGCGTAGGAGGTCTTCGTCGACCTGCATGAAACGAAGTGCGCTTCAGAGGACGCTTCGGTGGCGTTCGCACCGGCGTTCACTGACCACAGGCACCCACTGGGACTTGGTGGTGTCGTATTCGAGTTCTGCCCCGTCTTCTTGTTCGAATCTCCATGTCCCTGTCTCCCTCGAGAAGTGCACCCGTTCGTCGGCCGCGAAAATGTCAGCTGGAGAGTCCGGTGCGGTAGATGACGGCAAGGGGAACATGTTGTCACTGGCCAAGTAGAGACGGTTATTTACGCTGCTTTGGTTGTCTCCCCACATCACCTAGCAACACCAGCTAATCAAGTAGCTTCGGGCATCAATGAAGATCGTCCGATCATCGAACAACGAATCCACCGCTGCTTCGACATACATCTCCTGAGTCCAAAGTTACGCGGTACTCGGGTAATCGCATGAATTCTCGTGAGCCGACCAGATCATCGGATTACAGTAGCAAAGTTCTTTCGGCTCCCATTACTAATTAGCGTGGATCTTCTCGAGCTCAGGGAAGAGAGCACGGTATCTCATCGAAGGATACAAGGCATAGGCAAGCAAAGGATGCTCAATGATGCGGCTTGAGACAAAGAGTGCGGACGAGTCCAAGCTCGAGGGGGATGAAGCCGAATCGGAAGTCTGGTCAAACAACGTATTCCAGGCTAACATTGGCGCTCCACTTCGGGTCAAACTCCACGGCATACCTCCCTATCAGGGGCTCTAGGGATGAATACCAAACGTTGAGCCTTGCTGGGTAGCAAGGAACAATGCCCAGCTTTCTGATGGGTGTGGTGTGAGCATAGATTGCACGGCCCAGATCGTCCCCGGCAATGGGATGAGCCAAGTGCATTCACGGATGCATGGGATACAGTGTCGATATCGATAAGTGAAACGAAAGCTACACGCACAGACCAAGGGTAGTTGATGCTAGAACAAGAATCATAAGAACATCCGCGACAAGAGGAAGTTTGGAATCTGAGTTTGCATCGATCACCAGCAGATAAGCAAATGAGACCATGGCGCATTTTATCTGAGAGCTCGAGCGTGTGATAAATGGACAGAATCATGGGATTCTGACGTGCCCCCGCAAGGCCCCTGGCCGAGACGGAGAAATAGAGGGAAAAAAAAAGAAGATCGCCCAAAGGTGGCACCTGGCAAGAATATCGGATGAACCATTACTGCCTGTCGAACTTCTTCACCAGACTATCTGCAGATGGGCGTTCGCGCTCTTCCGGATGCCAACATAGTTGGATCAATGACCTGTGCCACTGAGTAATGTGATCGTGAGTCGGTATCCGGGGTCGTTCACCATCCATGATCGTCACGATAACCATAGGCGGAGGAATTCCATCGTAAGGTTTCTTCCCGGACAAAACCTATCAACGATTCGTCAGATATTGAGCTATGTAGCAAAGACAGATTTACGAACATGCAGCATGAGTCCCCCAAACGAGTAGATATCACAGGGATTCGTAGGATAAGATACGTCCTGCGAGCTATATGCTCGTCGAACCAGTGCAGGATCCGCGAAAGGCACGATACCACAGGTACCAGATCTTAGGTACGACGTCCCCACAAAATCATCGATGAACGAGAGTCCAAAGTCCGTGAGACACGCTGTCCCATCGTCATCGATAAGAACATTACCCTGTGGAAGATTAATCAATGGTCCATCTCATCGAGTGATGGTGCCTACACTATGGAGGTCACCATGGACGACGCCTTGACTGTGAACTAAGGGACGTAGTAAGAAGGTACCGCAATTATGCTCATGAAGTTGATACATACGATAGCACAAACCGACTGCAATATCCCCAAGCTACCACCATGTCAATGAGTATATGGCAGTCTAATCACAATTCAGACTCACCAGATGGTGTTTTTGAGACATTGACATCTGGCGATGTGTCATGTAATGTGATAGAGATCCATTTCGGAACCAAGGGCTAACGAGGCTAGGTAACCGCCCGAAGCCAGGCACCACCCCGAGTAGCGGAACGACGTTCCTGTGTTGCAATTTCCCCCAAATTTTCAACTCTCCGCGAAGTTTCTGATGAGACGAATAGGATAAGGATCTGTCCCCACCCCAGGAGACAACAGAATCCAGCGTTACCTTCCCATGAGGCTTCAAGTCTTCAGGTCCGTTGGTATTGGCTCTTACTGCTTTCACCGCGACCTATTCAGATCAGTAAGCGTGGATTCGAGAACCCCGGAGCCGACCATACCATGCGGGAGGATTCTCCTGAGATCAGGTCGCACTGCCAGATATCTCCGAAACCACCACTGAAGGCAGCATAGGGCGCTCTTCTTCTAATAGTTGAATATTCGAAAGGCAACTCACTGAAGTAGCGATCTACAACAGGTACAATGTAGATGTACTGTCTTCTAGAGACTGAAAGAACGGACCTTCCTTTTCTTCCGTGCAAGATTCGAGGTTCACTTCAGAATGGGAAGTATGGCTACTATGACAACTTCATGAAATTGTATAAGCCAGGGATCTGACGTGCGTTGAAAGTGCATACCTTGGGTGGAACATCGAATATAGTGATGATTTTGTTGTAGGAGTTTCCTCGCTGGGTGGCTGTGGTTGATCGCTGGACCCCAGTAGTTTTGTGTCGATCTTTTGTTTTGGTACTTCCACCGGAGCGGTCGCACTGCGAGGGGTTGGAGGTTCCACGAGGGGACTTGGTGGTGTTGACTCGGTATGAGAATCAGCCGTATGATAACTCGAACCCGTTAGCGAAGGAGCCGAGCTGGAAGAGCCTGGATCGCTGCTCGGGCAACGGCTAAGATCTTCGCCATCAACACTGGCCCTACCTGCCGTCCTAAAAATACCCTGGCCTAACCACCCTTTACGTGTCGCCGTGGAAGGAGTAGATTTCTGGACGGCCGAGCCAAAATAAGACCCGCTCTCCTTCGCTTGCCAGGGATAATTCCTAGTGATCAATTCAGCGAGCTTTCTCTCGCATTCGGCTCGTCGTGGGTACTCTGGAAGGGTGGTAATGCATACGTGGCCATCAAATTCCATCCCAAGCTCCTGAAAGCTAGAAGAGTTTCTCCTCCACCAATCCTCCATGTCCTTCTCCCTCTCTAATTGAGTAACCATGAGGACCACAGGAGCAGCGAGCCTACGGGTGATGGCACAAAATGTATTGTAATAGTTCACAGAAGCCACGGTTGCCCTTGATCCGCGAACACAGTACACGACGAGATCGATCTCGTGATTGCGGTGCCTTTCCTTGAGGAACGTCTTCAGCTCCTTTTCCGAACCTCCTCCAAAAAAGTATTGGAGCCAGCCACGGCCCTCGCTGAGGCCACGGGTATCCCATAGGGTGCACTTGGTACCATTTAGCGTGGTCTCGTACCGGGAACTAACTTGGGTACAAGGCTGAGAGTCGTTGGAGACAGGGGCGGGAGTACCGGCCCCAAGGAGGATATTGATAGCAGAGCTCTTCCCTGTCCCCGTTTCTCCGAAGAAGATAATATTACGCTGAATACGAGGATGCTTTTGCGTGTTGGCCTATCGGTGGACAAAACATGCAATTTCAGGACAAACCTTGGGATTGTCTGACTTTGGATGCATAACTCCTGGCTACGTTCAAGGTACCAGACAAATTGCCCACGATCTTGACCAAATAGATACTGGCTGAGCTGAGCTAAGAATTAGCTTCAACACCGATGAAGGGCAATAGTCGGCGTGGTAGATTCAGGCGGAAGCTGTCATGAGGTAACAACCGACAGGGCTTGAGTGGTTGAAGGGACTGAAGGAGCGGGTGAGATGAGGCCGACTCGCAGGACCTCGTTCGAAGGCATGGCAAGGACCGTTCCTAAAAAGCACCGAGAAAGCCACGCCGTATGACGACGGTATATGCGGAGTTTAACTTGTCGTATCACGATGAAAACATGTGTTTGGTGTCTGTCTGGGGTGCGGTGCTGAAGAGCGCGCATGAGTATAAGGAATTCATATATGATGCAGCTCAGCACGTATGGACACTTTCCATGCTGATATGGATCTGATCGCTTGCTAACCGCACAGTGGAAGCCAGATACCAAAGAGACAGTTTCCTGTGAATGTCTGTGGTGAGGACCCTGCAGGCAATGCC
>JBBPKC010000073.1:35877-53918 GCA_038089055.1 Tylopilus aff. balloui | reverse complement strand
GGGTTTAGAAAGACAAGGGCTTTGTGAGTGATTTGGATTCATCGCCATTTGTGAATTGAATATATACAAAAAAAGTGTGTGTGTGCCGAATGCCGTACGGCCGGTACGTGACGGGGGTGCACGATGACATACAGGTTTCAATTTTAGAGTGCTCCGTGTGGGAGTGTGGTGGGGAAGGAGCTGTCGAGATAGACGTATTGGATGCAGAGTTTTTCGACGATGAGACACTTGTCCTCGTCTATCAAGCCAAGGGGAGTGATGGTAAGGAAAGCGCGTTTTGGCCTGTCTAACTGGGTGTATTAACAAGAACTATCATGACCAAGGCCCGATGCTCATCGCCACGGTAAACCTGACCACACTAGGGTACCACGTACTCCAATCAGAAAGATACGTAAGCGGTCCCGCCCGAATAGATGTGATTGCAAAGGTGTTGCAGAGACGGAAGGAGGGGCATGTAAGTCTCGTGTTCTGGCCATGTTTTCGTGGAGACCTTGTGCGGTGTTTTTACTGAGGGGGTATGGGCCAGGTTCCGTGCAATCCGATCCCGATCACCAAATGTCGCCGATTGAGTGGGTACCAGGGCGGATCAGTATCGCTAGCGGTGAACGGGAGAGTCGGACGGAGAGTTGTGTGTGTGTTGGACGGGCAAGGGACGACGATGGAGGTGCTCGACATGGAGGGGTCGGAAGGGGAAGGGGAAGGGGAAGAGGGGTCGGAAGTGGAGATGGAGGTGGTCGGGACATGACGGTCACGAGAGTGGGTACGTGAATCGGGGGTTATGGGACGTCGCGGCCTCGTTGTCTGTCCGTCTCGTTGGTTCATGATTTACGGGCGTATCCCAGATGAGCACGAGTGCCGCGGGCTGATGCGCCTTTTCTAGGGTCGTTCGGACATTGCGGTGTGCAGCAAAGACTCGGAGGGGGGAGACCAGCAAGTACCTGGAAGCTGTGGGCAGGTGCTGTCCCGCCGGGAATGAATGTAGATCCATCTACTGCGGGTGTGGTTACACCTCCCCGTCTGGCGCTCGTCGTTTCGTTCGGTCCTGGAGGAGCTGCCACGCTGAACGGACTGGATTGTAAATACGCTCGCTTAACTCGATTGCACACCGCGGCCCTCCTCGTGCCCTTGATTCGAATTCTTTATTTTTTATTATTTCTTATTTTTATTTTCTTCCATGCCATTTTAAACCTCCTTCGTCCCCCAGCTCATCGCTCATTCCCCCCTTTCCATCTCCCCATGCCGAACAAGCTCGAACCTGGCCATTCCCCCCCAGACGACAGGTCCGATTGTAAGGCAGACATCGACGATTCTGTCGCTCGCATGTCCGATATCGCTATCCGCAAGAAGAAAAACGCGGATGCCCAGGCCGCCTTCCGCCAGAGGTGATCCTGACGCCAGCGCCCCCCTCCCCTGTTCTCTGATCCCATCTTTATTTAGGCGTGCCAATTACATCGCCACCCTAGAGGAGACAGGTCTGCACACACCCTCTCCCTACAGCTCCCACTCATAATCTCCCTCCCCAGTCACCTCGCTCGAATCAGTCGTCCTACAACTTCAGGACTCCTGTCGCGAGGCTCGTCAGGAGGCCATGGAGCTTAGGCAAGACAACGCCCGTCTGAAACACGAGTTCCGCGAGCGTGAAAAGTTTTGGAGAGCACTTTGGCAAGCACGCAAGACGGGACAGGCACCCGAATCCGATGACTTGCCGCCACTCCCTTCCTCCTTCTCCACACATACCCCGTCCAGCGTCATTCCCAATCGCCTGCCCACTTCGCGCAGTAGCCACTACAGCGACGACAGCATGGGCTTTCGTACTAGTGATGATGCCGCGTCCCTGTGCAACGGCGCATACGGCCCACCTCCGAACCACAGTTATCCAGCGCAATCACCATCCTTGCCATATTCCGGCATTGATGCCGATCATCTCTCCACTACTGGACCAACCCCACAGCTGGCAGGCAATCGCGCTGCAAAATTTGGCCAGTATTCCTATCCCGTTCAAACGATCAACCGCGATGCAACGTGGGGTCCAAACGTCCCACAAACATCCTCCTCTAGCGGCAAGTTCGGTCCCAGGGCCAGTCTTATCATCCCTGACCTTACTCGATAGGGTCTCCCACGTTGACTTCGCCCGATATGTATGTGAATCGTTCCTTTGTAGACGAACAAAAGGCACAATTGAATCATCTGGAAACAACTCCTTACCTTTTCCCGGCCAGCCGGTCAATATCGCCAACCACGTCAACGCCACCTTCTTCATCCACCACGTCATTGACGTCACCTTTTCAGTTCTCTTTTCCTCAAGAAGGCTCAATTGGTCAGGACAGACCGGAATTTGACTACCGCAGGCACTCGAACGCTCATGGCGCAGAAGTGACCCTCCATGGTGGAACAGCCGACATATCGCTACCTAGCGCCAGAAGCGACGGCGTTCGCTATAGGATCGGTCCCAGGCGAGCCAACTCAGGTCCGGAACGCCCGCTGCTGCCTGCTTTACCCCACTTCTCCGGCAGTGACAACGGCTCCCAGCACGAACGAGGAAGCAGCGAAGGGGAGTCAAATTCATACTCCCAGCTTCCGAAACTGCGGCCACGCCGTGGTCTCGACAGGGAATCGCGGTCGCCCTCTCCTAGTGCCCCGCCCATTTCCGGCACCTTGGCGGTTATCAAAGCACAAGCGTTCGGAGCGTTGCGGAGAACGCGGACACGCACAAAGAAGTCTTCAGAGGGTGCCGCCAAGGTGGCGATGGAAGTGCTAGAAGCAAGGGGTATTGGGATGGGAGTGGCTACCGGCTCCAAGCGACCACGTTTGCATAATGATGACCCTGACATGGAATAACTTGGGCTTCACGACCACAACACGCAAAAATGACGACAAACGATATTCTATTGTGCACCTACCGGTCTCTGGCTGGACAGACTGAAAACTACTGTGTTACTAACTCTACTTAGTGTGTTCGCCTGTTTTTAATCACCTGTCACATATAGTGTTGGATGTAATATGATACCTTCAATCTGCAACACATTTCACCGCAGGTTCGTCCGCAGAATACGGAAACGTCTATACTTTACCGGTCCGACACATGCCGCACGCATATTCAAGGAGCGCGCACACATCCTATTTACAGCCGCGGACGAGGTACCTGAGCGGAAATTTAGCATGCAAAGCGGTTAGCCATTGGTGGAAGGCGATGACGATCCTGCTCCGATCGGTGCGTTGACCGCGCCCAAGCCACGGCTAGATCCAGTTCAGTCTCGGGACGGCGACATCCCACGGTCCTCTGATTTCACTGGAGCGGTGAGGGTGTCAAGAGTGAAAAACGTGAAACCATCAAGAAAACGTGCTTTTTGTATTTTTGTGCCCAGACCAGCACCCCTGGAGCAACAAAAGTTATCGCGGTATAGATGCCTGCCATCATTGTGGCTATAGGCGTCGACAAATGTGTGACCAGGATGAGAGACAGCGCAGTGATCAAAAGCGTCACTGACGCTTGCAGCGCTCTGGAGATACCCTGTGGATCGGTCCATTGCCATCAGCACGTCGCAGTGGCGACCGAAGGGGAAGGGTTTACCCAAAAGCGATGACGCAACAACGGAAACAGGGCAAACAATTGCACAGCAAAGAGAACGAGCGAGAACACTGACAGGTCGTCAGGCAAACGTGAGGCAAGAACAACGGAGGATGATATCGCCGCGTTCATGGATAAGACGGACGTCAGCCTATTGGCTGTGAGGAATCCAAAGAATTTCACAGAATGGTTTGCTGCAGACCTTTCCTGAGTAAATGATCGGGGCCTCATGCAACCATAATCGGCCAGGATTGTGTTCAGAAGAAAGAGGCATGCCGACAATGCCCAAATAGAGTCCGACGAAGTTGCGGCGGTCAAAGTTCTCAGGACGGGGGCGAGACCCATGAGAGCAAGGAGGACTAGTAGTGACGACTTGAACGCCTTTGAGCCTGAGAGGGACGGTTTCAACGAGAAGTAAGGACGGCAGTAGTATAACAAACGGTTTGGCGACATATGGCTAGAGCTATGGAGGATCTCCCATACGCCATATCCAAGCACGGAACAAGTCACCGACGACCATAGCAAGGCGCGGGCATCAATTGAACGTTCCTTGAGTCTCACGAAGATCGCGAGGAAGACGAAGACCGTGGCAAGATGCTGTGTGATTGCGCAGCAGATGAAAACCAGCGACCAATAGCTGTATGGCGTGAAGTTGGCTGGAGTACACGGTCAGCGGTCGCGTTTGCGACTCGAAGGAGGAGCACTGACGGTTTCGCCGCAATGCCGACAAGAATGCATCTGGCGGAATGAAGTTGTCGGGATGTGGACACTTCTCCCACAGGACCCTCCTCCATCGAGCGGTCACATCGAGTTGAACGGGTGGGCTGTCCGCGGTGCGTGAAAGGGCGCCATCCTGTACCATTGCTAGTGCCGTTTCTCGTCGTGGTTGACCAAGGCACGTGATAGTACGACTCCCCTTACAAAAGGTAGCGGGTCAAACAACTTTTTTCGAGGCGACCCATCAGATATCCACTGATCTCGATCATGGGAACAATGAACAAGACATTCGGTGTCCGAGTAACATTAAATAAACGTGTTACAGCCTCGTGGGTTCATCGGCGGTCAACTCGACTGTAAAAGGAGAAGACCAGGTAACCCCGAGGGGTGAATCAATCAATCCTACATGATTCGTGCTCGTTGATACGGTGCCGGTTCCGATAAAATTGAAAGGCGGCCACGGCGATCATAGTCCATGAAGCACGAGAAAACCTGATGGCCAGGGATGAAGAGCGCTCCAACGCCTCAGTCCACATGCTTGACTCACGAATAGGGCTTGAACCGACGACGATATTCAGTCCCACTGTGATGAAATTGATGAAAAGAGGCAGGGAGGCGGTCGATTCAGATTCCCACTCACTACGAGTGGCTCTTCCTGCCTCGATGCAGACACAGGTTTGGCCGTCTTGGATGCTTCGAGCTGGGCTGCGAGACGACCCCGCTTCGGATTCGACGTATGAGTTCCGCGTGCTTGTTCCTATCGTCGAGCAACCCGGTGAATCATCTCCAGAAGGGTACACCGCGCCAATGAGTGCTTACCGATTTCAGTCTCCTCTCTGCAGCTTCTGCAGCTGCGGAACGCGCATTGGTGGTACCCTGGTAGTTGGGCACGTTGGAGGAGGACGGAGGACCTCCGCCAAGCACTTGGTGACTGCCAGAGTGAGCGCCGGGTCTCGAACAGAGCGAACCCATGGAGTTACGCAGGTATCCTGGTAGTCAGCGGCCGAACTGTACCCAGCGCCGGGTCTCACGTTTGGCCATGTGCTCTACCTCGTTTACTCCTCGCTGCGCTCAGATCCTTCGAACAGCCTAGACGACTAGATCGTCGGTCCCAGCAAGGTGTACAGTGTTCATCTACAGAGGCGGATATGGGTCATGTCTACGTGGGCAACCTCCCGGGAACCGCTCTGTACTCTCCTCTGAGTCCGCTTTCATCCCGAACACTGCGCTCGCGGAGGTTGTACTCCTCCAAGTGGCGATGGGGCATCCACTCCTAACAAAGGCTGAGCATTAATTTGACTCGACGGGGGAGACTCGTCACACCTCCCACCACCGTCTGCCGACTGACCACGGTATATTGGGGTCCATCCCTGCCTTGAGCATGCGGTTCTTGATTCCGGCACTGAGCAGCAAGCCGAAAACAGTCAAAAGAAACAGGGTGACCACTAGCTGGTCCCTGGGTGAATCGCGCTCTAAGTCAGATATGAGCAACCGTCACAAACGCCAAAACATCGAGGCTGACGGAAACATCTCGCTTCGACGTCACCTTCCTTGCCTGTGGCCGTGTCAGGATCCGTGTCACCGAGAGAAGCCCCTTCACAGATGGGGAGCCGCTGGTCCAGACACCATTGTTTCGTGCAGGAGAGACACGGTTTGGACGGGTCGTCTGGAGCAGCCATTTCCAAAATGGAATAGTTCGATTGGAAGCAGATGCCTGCGGACTCTCTGTTTGACCGTCTGGTGAACGGCGGTGAGCGAAAGGACATACATTTGCAAAAGTTGGTGACCTCCCACTTAGGTATGATGCCTCGGACCGGTATCTGGTGATGAAGCTCTAGCTGTCCACCGACCAGGGCACGGCATTGCTACGCACGACGTGTGATGCAAAGAAAGAGAGCAGAAAGACGACGACGGCATGAATACGCATGACGGCGTGTGGCTGAACTCGACCGCGTCTGATCTCAGCACAAGCCCGCGCATCCGACAAGCCCACGTTCTCAAGAGATGGCCGAGTATGAGGACGTCTTGACCAACCAGCCAGTCGTGATCGACAATGTTTGTCCCACTTGCTCGCCGTCGCGTCCGTGTGTTCACCTCGCTCCTCTCAGGGCTCAGGCACCATCAAGGCTGGCTTCGCTGGTCAGGATCATCCGAAATGCTTTTTTCCATCCTTGTATGTGACCGCAGCGTTCTTGCACCACTCAATTCACACCCTGCTGCAGCGTCGGTCGACCAAAGCACGTCCGCGTCATGGCAGGTGCTCTCGAAGGAGACGTCTTCATCGGCCGTCGGGCCCAAGAATTTCGTGGCCTTTTGAAAATCAAGTATCCCATGGAGCATGGGATCGTTACCGACTGGGATGACATGGAACGTATATGGAGCTGGATATACGCAGAGGAGCTTGGTACTCTCAGCGAAGAGGTGAGGTGTACTCTGCAGCAACCCCACACCGCGTCTCAGGCACTTGCCGTGTAGCATCCCGTGCTTCTGACCGAAGCCCCGTTGAATCCCCGTAGCAATCGCGACGTTGCTGCACAAATCTTCTTCGATACGTTCAACGTCCCTGCGTTGTTCCTTTCAGTGCAGGCCGTTTTGTCGCTGTAAGTCCATCCCTCGAAACGCCTATTTGGTTTCAACTATGAGGGGATACAGCTATTCCTCTGGGCGAACAACGGGCATCGTACTCGACTCTGGTGATGGCGTCACCCACGCTGTACCTGTGTTCGAGGGCTTTTCGATGCCTCACGCAATCCGCAGAGTGGACGTTGCAGGGAGGTGTGTGCAGCTCAACTCCAATATAGAGCTATGGGTGTGAACCAGGTTCTCAGAGATGTTACCGACCATCTACAGCTGCTTCTGAGAAAATCTGGCCACCATCTACATACAACAGCCGAGCGGGAGGTCGTGCGGATAATCAAAGAAAAGTGCTGTTACATAGCATTGAATCCCTCCAAGGAGAAGGACACTCTCGGACGTCCAGAAGAATTCCGGTTACCTGATGGAAACATAGTTCAGGTAAGCTCGGACAGGATGTGTGACGACGTCAGCTCGAAGATCCTCTAGCTTGGCTCTGAACGATTTAGAGCTCCAGAGATCTTGTTCAACCCTGAGCTCATCGGTCAAGAATACGCCGGCGTCCACCAAGTTGTAGTAGATTCCATTAACAGGGTCGATCTGGATCTGCGCAAGTCTCTCTTTTCGAACATCGTCCTAAGTGGGGGTAGCACATTATGTAAAGGTAAGCCATCAATGATGAGTAGACTGGATGTGGCTTCACGTCATGTTCCGTTTGCTGTAGGCTTTGGTGATCGGCTCCTTAATGAAGTCAAGAAGTTGGCTCTCAAGGACGTCAAGATCAAAATCTACGCGCCGCCAGAGCGAAAGTATTCCACTTGGATAGGTGGTTCCATACTTGCAGGGTTAGGGACTTTCAAGAAGGTCAAGCGTTTGCGCTCCAGTCTTGATCACCACCGGGCTCATGTTATTTTTATAGATGTGGGTCTCGGCAGAGGAATATCAGGAAGATCCAGACATCATACACAAGAAATTGGGCTTTTAGGGTGTAATCGACTGCCGTCTCGTGAACCTCCTCTGCACATGATACCCATCATATCCAACAGATGTTGTAATACACTTAAATCTGACGCACTAATGGGAGTCCCATTTCAGGCTGTTTGCATGTGCATACGACCCATGAGTTAGTAAAGGATACAGTGACATAAACCATATACACAGTTGTGCCATAGCCATGGATGCAACGAATGTATATGGACTATAAGCGATTGGGTGCGAAAGGAAGAGGAGAGCCCAGTGTCGACATGGAACCACTACTTTCCTTTCTTTGGAGGCTCTGCAGCCTTGGTCTTCTTGGTTCCCCGAACCTGGTGCACCAGGGTGTAAGCGGACGGGAAGGGATAGAGTGGATGAAGCCGACCTTTTTCGCGCGGTTTTTCCTTTCGTGCCGTAGTTTGCGAGAGGGTTTCTCAACCTTGGGCGCCATACCGCTCTGGAAATGCAAGATGAAAACGCAGACGACACGCGAACGACGAACGTACCCTGATCAAGCGGTATTTGGGCTCAAACTTCTTTTGTGATATCTCGTCATCGTAAATGAGCGCAAATCCAGTGCTTTTCCCACCACCGAAGTGTGTTCGGAAACCGAAGAGGACGACGCGGTCCTTGTCAGCCTTGTATAGGGTGGCAAGTTTCTCCTGGAGCTCGGACTTGGGAACGTTGGGACGGGATGGATGAAGGACATCGAGGATGAATTGGCGGCGACAGAGAAGTCGGTTGGTGATGAATTTGCGCGTACGCAGAGTGACGGGTGCCGAGGTATCGGCCTGGAAGGCGAGTTAGAATGCTGACGGCCATCTGGGCTACCATAAGGTCATCCAACGGTTCCCGACCGTATTTCGGCGTAAAACTTGGCCAAGTGGATGTGGTATGCCCAAGGATGGATGCTCACCATGGCTAAGGCGGTCGATCAGCGTCTGCGACGTTTTCTTGCCCGACGTCTTGACGGGTTACTATGAGGCAGAGTCGAGGAGCACCAGAATCAGAGTCCGTCCGGCATTTCCCGGACACAGCCACTCGTTCCGGTATCTCGGTCCGTGTCCAAATATTTCCCTGCGCAATGACCTCCAGCTTTGCCGGTTCGTTTGCCCCCTATGTACGCTTGCACTCACATCCTTGGACTGCGTCTCAATACACCTACAGGCTCCACCTCCGGACGACCCTTCTGGTCTCACCTCAAAGCCTGTATCCTATCCGAATCTATGGTTTCCAACGTCTTACCAATCAGGCGGCTTACCGTCGTTCACCACTCCTGCGAGTGTAGATGCAGAGCGTGACCAGCACAACGAGTGGGAAACGACCTACGGTCTGCGCGTCGACGTTCTCGCCGCATTTGCCTATCTGTTAGGCCCCATATCAGGTTCGACAGTGCCCCTTCTCTCCGCTCGTGCTTGCATCTCAGCTCCGCGTTCAGCCTTCGCCTTACTTGTCCTGGAAGTACACAACGACTACGTTCGTTTCCATGGTCAGCCTGTGGTGTCATTGTTCGATTACAAACGGAAATATGACCTCAAGTAGCATACCAGGCCGCCCTCTTAATGACACCTCTTGTTGCTGCATACATCTTTGCCGCGGTACTACAATTTCCGTCGTGGATCCGTTCCTTTCTCGCATTGCTTCTTTGCGTTTTTGGATTTTCAATGGCGTAAGGATCCGTAGCCAAGGACGTTGGAGGCTCGCTCACGGTCCCCTTTCTTCCACACGACCCAGTACGCAGGCCTTCTTGGGCGCTTATAGGGATGGACTCTCCCGCTATCGGCTCCCGAAACTCGGATCTCTTGCAGAACAGTGGGTAGATGAAGAATAAGGTCCCGCAGCCAATGTCCGTCAACATGTGGATGAGGTTACATACTCTACGTGTTGCTGTTTGATCTCGCGAAACAACCAGGAGGACATGGATCAGATCATGTATAGGTAATCACAACAAGTTCAGCGCCGCCTGATGAATTGCAGGAGTGTTGTTAGCATTACGGATGTGTTTGGAGGTTAGAAGGCAAGCTTGGAACACTGTGCCTGACGAACTGTCCTCAAAAACAGGCAC
This sequence comes from Tylopilus aff. balloui, assembly GCA_038089055.1. Classification (NCBI taxonomy): domain Eukaryota; kingdom Fungi; phylum Basidiomycota; class Agaricomycetes; order Boletales; family Boletaceae; genus Tylopilus; species Tylopilus aff. balloui. Next base: position 44,019 of record JBBPKC010000073.1, on the reverse strand, counting down.
GCAGTCGCGCATGGACACCGGCAAAAACACGAAGGTCGACTTTTCAGGTTCTGTGTGTCGAACTCCCGTATTTAAGATGTTACAGGATGTCGAATTGTCAGTTAAATAAATTCGAGCAGAGTAGAGGTAAATGGCAACAGGAGCGCTACAGTTTAACACAGGTCCTTCGATCAATGCTTGGGACATATCCCGCCGCACAGGTCAGCACTGGATGATTTTCAGGGTGTGCCGTGGACTCGGATGGACGTACGAACCAGAGCAGCGCGCTCGGATGCATTCGACATTCCAGACTCCTTGGATCCTCGTGCAGTCTTCTCCCCGACCGTTCACTGGACAACCGCCGCAATGCTGCAGGTCGTACTTTTGATCAATACATTCGTAATCGCTCAGATCCCCGGCTCTCAGGATTGGACACGCATCCAGCCCTGTTGGACACAGGTCGGCGTTTCGTGACTTGAGGTTGTGCCGACGTGAAGGTTTCCCTGGGGATGGCGACGGCGAAGGGCGTCGCGAGGGCGTGATAGATGGGGAGTGCCGTGTGGGTGAAGCAACCCTGAGACATATCAAGCCCGACGGCGACCAGACGAAATCGTTTCCACATGTCGGAGTTGATGAAAGCGCCTCTGGATTCGCGGGAGTACAGCTCAGTAGGTGGGTATTCCAGTACCACCCTGACGGACACAGTTTAGAACTTGGAGGACTGAAGTCGCGGCGCGCAATGCAAGTCGCTTTTTCGGGAAACCTTTGCCAGTTGAGACTCCACGGTCTGGTTGTTCGATGACGCTCACCAAAACTCTGTGTGGTCACAAGCGACCGAACGCTGAATATGTTCTTCTTGGATGCAGCTATTCGTCGTTGTGTCCCACGTGTAGTGGCTAGGACACGACCCCGAATCCGGAGAAGAGTCGTCTGGTACCGGACCTACGGGCAGGCAGACAGACAGCTCTGTGCAGAGATTAACCACAACACACTCTGACGCGCGAGCAATATGCGTACGGCTCGACCAGTACCAATTCTCCCCCAAAGGACACGCTGTGTTGTAGCTAGAGCGATGTCCGAATCAGCCTTCTGTTCACCACTGGAAAAAAAAGACGTCTTACGGAGGAACGCCCCCCGATGACCGTTTGCCAAGAGGCACGCAATCCCGGATCGGTTCATACCAAAATTCCATCGGAGAGCAATTCCTGGCAGTGCCAGCCACGAGTGACCCGTTTACAAAAGGAAGCGAAAGAATCGCCCAGATAACCAGCGGGGTACAAAAGAGAGTTGGTGTTTTGGACATCAAGATGAGGGCACGGCCCATGAACAGGGGGATTAGAAAGAAGATGATGGACGAACGTTGAGGAGGGCAGGCGAACAAGTTGCCCTTTATACATGCCCAATCACTTTTGTGCTCCATGTGGTGTGTAGTTTCAGGGTGACAGTGCTTGTTATTTAACTGTCCGCAGTTATTGTGCTCCGAATAGTCGCCTAGAGCACCAAGATTGTGACACGGGCCGTGTCAGCATCAGTTCCACAACACAAGCGAAGTCCCATCGAAAAGAATACGATCAGTGGTCACGCGAATGAAATTCATCAGATTGTAAGGGAGGTACAATACTCTTTACTTTCGACCCAATCGTCCATGAACCAGATAGGATGGGTATTACGCTCATGTCACCAATTATTTCCACGTCATCCTACTGTGAGGTGAATATGGACTGTTCAGGGAGGATGCACGCGCCTACCAGACTTTTCTAGCACCGATAACGCCCTTTGCAGTGCACGCGTAGAGAAGTACCGAACATCAGCGTCTCCGTCATTCTTCTGCTGCTCCAGAACGGGAATAATTTTCTGCTTTACGAATTCTTTACCCTCAGGGCTGTGCCCAAACGAGGTCGCCAAAACCTCCAAAGCTTTGGCAACATTGAATCGTATGTTAGGAATGGGATCGACAGCGAGTTGTAGCAAGGGTGTGATGATTTCCGTTTGGACGATGGGCAAAGTCAGAGAAGGTGAGATGGTCTGTAAGACTGTGTTAGTAGGGTATGAGATTCAAGTGGCCATGAATGAACCGTAATAGCTTGCACAGTGGTCATCCGGTACAGGTAGTTGGGGTGTTGACCCATACCCACGACCTTGGGAACGATGGCGACCTTGGCCCACTCCACACCAAATACTTCGGTCAGTTTCTTGAGGTTTATAGTGGCGGCTTCACGTATGCTAAATACGGTGTCGCCTAACCAAGACATGCACAGGTTCCCAAGTTGCTCGTGGAAAAACGGTTTCCCTAGCTGCGTTGCGAGGAGAGGAATGTACTCAATTATCGCTTGCCGAACCCGCCACGACTTGTCTTCTGCAAGCTCGATGATGGCAGGTAAAAGGCTATCCGACAAGAGTTCAATGTCGATAACTATAGGAAGTGTAGATCAGAGGTCGGAACGTCCGTGTGTGCTGCCAAAACCTTCATACCACCATTGACCGTTTCGAGTTTGCTGATAACGTTCAGGCGAACCTCGGGGAACTCATCTTTTAACAGGTGAAGGAATAGGGGTAGCAGGTGCTCGACTGTTGCTTCGCGACCGAGTAGTGGAGCCAGCCCACTAATTTGGTTTGCGAGAGCAGCTCTGACATGTTGCGACGCATCGTGCGACAAGTCACGAACGCACGGTACGATGCGTGCCAAGATAACTTCTCTTTCGACGAGCTTAGAGAACCCTAGGAACCGAACAAAAATCAACTCGTATGACATGCATGAAAACAAGGAGCGGCGGTACCCGGAATCTGACCAGCGGCAGCGGTTCGCACTTCTGCCTCGTTGTCTTTCAAGAGCTGAACATACTGCCCAATCAATTCCTCTCTGACCAACTCTGCACCCACTGCCTCGGCGAGCTAAGAATAGTTAGCTGGACACTCTTTGTCACGAAAACAATCTGATCGTAACGCACATCGTTGAAGTGCGTAGCGGCCATGTACCGTACTCTCCAGCTCTTATCGGCAACGCTATGTCTTATTTGTTTCAAGAGTTGTTCCTTGACTTCGGATGGCGTAAGCTGCTGAGCGATGATAATGAGATCTTCAACGGTCAACAGGCGCACGGAATCTTGATCGTCAGACTGAAGCCTGCGATAAACTGGGAGACCATCGGAGAGCACATGATGCTTGGAGAGATTCTTAAGAAACGGCTATATAAATATGGGTGTGGGGTGAGCAGATGATATAGGCCGCCGAGAACGTAACGCGCACGCCAAGCCACCGCGCTGCGGCGCGTCGGACCATGGGTGTATCATCGGCACCAAGGGCAGCGAACGCTTTTCTCAGCTCGTCCTGGATGCTAGGAGAGACTCTGGGGTAGACAGGCGAATAAAGAGCAGCAGAGGAAGTCCGGGAAGTGAACCATTCACCCTGCGACAAGCGTTTTAAGAGGGGGATGTAATATTCTTCTATCTGGACTGTTGACAGGACGGCAGCTATTTTGGAGATGGATTCGGCGGCCTTGGGAAGAAAGGGTGAGAGAGGGAGACGAGTATGGAGCGGAGAGGCAAAGATACCTTGTCTCTGACCAAGGTCTCCTCTACGGCGGAGAGATTCTCTAGAGGACCGAGCAGAACGTGAGCATACTGTGGCCCGCCGATGTACTCCTCGAAATTTCGGCCAAGCTCTTCTGCCAAGGCAAGCAATACCTCGTCCTCGTCGTCGACAGAGTCCTGAAGGAAGGGGACGAGCTCGTCGCGGGCGCGATCTGGGCCAAGCGCAAGAGCTATGGTGGGTATGCTGTGTACGGCGTTGAGTCTGAGCTGGACATCTTCTGAGCGAAGCTCGTCCATGAGGACTGCAATGGGAGCGATCTGTGAATAGTATGAGTTGGGAGATGGTAGGGAAAGGGAGAGATGCGGACGTCTTCTAAGTTGAAGGACGAGTCCATAGTGAGGGGACGAGTGAAGGCTTGTTTTGGAGACGCCACACGAGAAACCCTCAGCCACATTGAGGCTTGTCTCGATGCCAGTACATCAAGCAGATCAGCGTGTCATCCTCGCACATCCAAGCGCAAGTCAATACTACTACTCTCATTTTCGGGGTCGTCTGAACTATATCTACGATATCTAGGGCGCATCGGCCGAGGTGCTGCTTTACGGTGCCACTGTCGTCTCGTGGAAGACGGGCACGCGGACGAACCCCGAGCTAGTGGAGAGGCTGTTTGTGTCGTCCAAGGCAGCGCTTGACGGGAGCAAGCCGGTTCGAGGGGGCATTCCGATCGTATTTCCATGCTTTGGGGCACCCAGCCACGCAGAGCACGCCCGGCTAAGCCAACACGGGTTCGCACGGAACCAAGTGTGGAGGGTTGAGAGTGTGGACGAGTCGGGTGTGTCGGTCCGTCTGAGTGAGCGGTGTATGCTGACGCTATCTGTGGTGATGTTGCTGAAACGGAATACAGGGCTTGAGCCGACGGCGAGCGTCAAGGCACTGTATGATCGGGCGTTCGAGCTCGTGTATGTGGTGACGCTGGTGGAGCACGCGCTGAGCATGGAGTTGCGTGTGACGAACAGGTCCGAGGACACGCTCGAGTTCCAGGCGCTGTTCCACAACTACGTTCGCGCGCCGGCAGACGGGGTGCAGGTGTTTCCGCTGCAGAACAAGACGTACTACGACAAGACGGAGACGAGCGAGGAGGGACGGAAGACGGCGAAGACGGAGGGAAGGGTGGGGGTGGACGTGCGTAACTATACTGACTCTGTGTACGAAGATGCGGGGGGGAGGTACGAGGTGACGTGGCCGGGGGGAGGGATGGGGATCGAGGCGGCGGGGCTGAAGGACGTGGTGGTGTGGAACCCGGGACGCGAGACTGGGAGCAAGATGGGGGACATGGAGGACGGTGGCTGGTGAGTGCGCGCGGTTCTAGTCGCTGTGGGCGCTAACGAGAGTGCAGGGAGCGGTTCGTGTGCGTCGAGCCGGGGCAGGCGAGGGGATTCAGGGCGGTGGGGCCAGGACGGACTTGGGTGGGATTACAGGTACTCTCCGTCTAACTTGTACCTTTTTTTTTCTCCCCCTTCTCTACCATGGCCGCGAAATCACCGCCAGATCGCTCCTTTAACTCGCTCCCTCAGGACCTCGCAGACGAGCTCGACTACATCACCGTCACTGTAGACAGGGCGGACGCGCACAGGCTCACCCGCCACGTCGACAAGGCATCCCGCATGCTCGGCATCACCCACACAAAGTCCATGGAACCAATCCCCGCCTCCAACAGGTCCTCCATACTCTCGACCCGCTCCGTGCCAAACACCCCCACCCAGCACACCCCCACCCTCCCCCTCACCTCCCTCTATCTCGTCTCCGGTCTCCCAAAGAGCCCCCACACCTGGACCCTCGCTGACCCAGACGCCGTCCTCGGCCTCCACCACTCAGAAGGCGCCGTCGCCCGCTGGTGGAGGCCAGAGGTCCTCGGCAGTACCGTCTCCCCGGGCGCGGGCGGCGGAAAGAAAAAGAAAAAAAACGCAAAGGGCGAGTCCACAGAGGTCCTCAAGGGCGCCGGTGCTCTCTCAAAGGCAGAGGTTGGAAAGATGCTGTCCAAGGCACTCAAGGTTTGCCCTCTCCCCTTCCCTCTCCTCATCCTCGCCTCACCTCCATCCCCCCAGCTCTCCTTCACCCGGGAGGTCGAAATCATCGCCTCCACCCTCCAGCCCGCCAGCACCATACACACCTTCACTTTCACCCTCCCTGCCCCCTCAACACCCCTCGCACCCGCCCCCTCCGACGTCGGTCTCCTTAGAGGTTCCGTCCTCACCGCCGATCGCTCTTCAGCCGCACCCACCTTTACTTACCCCTACACAGACGACCCGTTCGCTAACGCCCGTCCTTCCTCCGCCTATCTCGGTCCCCCTTCCGTACTTGTTCCTCCCCCTCAGCCCTCCTCTCCCATCTACGAGAAGCAGGCCGTGGCCACCGTAGGTGGAACCGGTACAATCACCTACCACGGCGTCTGCCTCACCGTCTGGAGTCATGCAGATGCAGAGAGAAGTACCGCCATCCGCAGAACACTCGAAGCCGGTCGCGCCAGAAAGGAAAGCGCCCAGTCCTTGGTCGCCTCTCGTCTCAAGGTCCTCCGCTCCTCCATTGGCCATAACATGGCAACCAACTCCCCTGGCGAGTCCAGCCGCCGCGTCGGAAAACGCGGTCCACGCGGTCCCTGGCCCGGAACAGATGGCGAAACTGACGGTGAAGGGGCTGAAACCGATGCCGGTGCTATAAGCGAGAGCGACTTCGACGTCGCTAGCACAGTCGGTGGCCACGGCCCCGGTGAGAGCACCCTTTTCCTTCCAGGTGACACCGTCTTCTGGCTCCCATATGCCCTGTGTGAGTGTGGTTTATCTTGTACCGACGTGTACCTCATTTCCGTTCATGTAGCCCTCGTATCTCGCCATCCTATTTATGACCTCATGAGAGACTATCTCACTCTCTCCTGGGCCCGCTTCTCCAAGGACGTCCAGTCTCACACCCTCCAAATCTCCAAAATTCTAGCACATCCTGCACCACGTGCCGGTGAACTCATCAAACTCGATGCGTCCCTCGCTCCTCTTACTGGACGCTCGTCGGTCGGTGCATCTGGAGGCAGCGGTACCGACGATACGAGTCTTGAGGTCGTTGCGAGGTTCCCTGGAGGTCTTGATTTCGGCAGGGGGTTGGTCGACATCAACTTCACCATGTGGCCCCTGTTCAAGTGTTTGAACATAGACAACGTGCTGACTGCTTGTGAGGTGCGTGCACCACCTTGTTGCTCAACATGTCAGTCCGCCCTGAGCCCATCCCCCGCAAGATCGCGTTGGCTCCAACCGGTCGAGTCTTATTCTTCTCTCGATACCCTGCGATGCTTGGCGTGAGTGACCAGCTTCTTCCGTATTCTTGACCTTGACTCGGTCTCTATCCTAGATTGCTGTGTCTACCGTCAGATATCTAGTCGAATTGCGCGGATGGAATGGTATCGCCCTGTCAGCAGTCCATGCACGCGATGCCAAGATCTTCATCGATGATCCTGGTCCCTGGATACTGGGTCTAGCGACCGAAGCGAGGTATAGCGTGCGACCCGCGCCGGAAGTCTGTGTTATAGACCTGTATGTTGCAGTTTGTTCCCATGTGTTGGAACTTTCACGCCACCGGCTGACCCTGCATAGGGATATCAATTACCTGAGCTGCCCCTCACCACCTCCTGGCATCGTCTCTGTGAAACAGCAGCGAGAAAAGTACAGGCAACGGCTGCTTGCCGCTTTTGAACATCACTATCACCCAGACCACAGCATACCCTCGTAGGTCCTCGTTGATGTCTTTCTGTTCCCGGTAACTGATGCTGTCACCTCAGCGAATTCAAAGAGGCCTTTCCCGCGGGCCGCTTCCGCCCAGTATGCAAGGTTCAGGCAAAGAGAGGTGGGGAGATGGCTGCTGTCGCTGATACTATTAAGCCACCTGAATGGTGGCATTCAACGCGCATCATTCAAGCGTTTGATGCCGTTCTTGAGGACAAGGTGAACCAGTTCGTTTGCGACGTGTCCGAACACCGTGCTAACTTGTTCGTAGTTCAGGAAGCCTTCCCTTTTCAAGCGTCTCTCCTCCTTTGGTACAGCTCGTCGTCTACCACAGCTAACTGCCGCAGAACAGCATATTCAACTCTCCATTCGGAAGCGTGCTACTGCTTTTGTCGATGCACGAGATGACCTCGAGACCAAGATCGGTCGTCTCTCTCGTCGTCTCAATTTCCTTATGACCGAGGCCGACCTGTGGAGAGATAAATTCGTGACATTTGAACAATACGCCGAGAAGTTAAGTGTGGAAGCAGAGCAGCTGAGGAGCAAGATTGGCAAAGAACAGAGGGAGACCAAAAGGTTGAGTGGCCTCGTCACCTTGACGGCTGCGGAGAAAGCCAAGTTACAGACTCGTAAGTAAATCCCATCCGCTTAAGGAGGCCTCGCATTGAAAAACGCTGTCGTCAGGACTGGTCGAAACCGAGCAAGCACGCAAGGACGCACTCATCGAACTGGAGCGGATGCGGGAGACAATGGAACGCATGGAACAGGAGCGTGCAGAGATGGTTGCCGAAGTGGAGGCACAGATCGAACGTGCACTCGCTTCCATGACCGTTGACATCGATGAGTCTGACTACAGTGGAGAAAT
>JBBPKC010000073.1:19309-31350 GCA_038089055.1 Tylopilus aff. balloui | reverse complement strand
ATTTTGATGTCCGCTGTGACAATGTCCACTTGATTGTCCTCTGATGCTTTGGGTACTCGGAGATGGATGTTTCCGATGTCTTGGATGTTGACGGGAGATGACCTGACAAGTTTTGGTCAAATTTGCAAGCGCGTCTTGCTCCTGGTCACCTACCATCGTGCGTTGAGACCAGTATACGCAACAGTGAGAAGCTTCTCCTCCCCCGCTTGCATGACTTGTAACGGGGTACGATCTCCTGGATCCAGTACGGCCCGACCACGTGGTAATCCCTTGTATTCGCGGAATTGGACAGGCGTAGGGAGGTCGTTCTTCAATATGAACCTAGGCGAAATCGTAATCACTTTCGTAAGCTTGTATTTGCCCAGCCCTTCCGTCCATGATAGCCCGAAGTGATACTCCTCGTTCTTTTGTTTCGCAGACGGAATCACCATCTCCGCATCCGCTACCGGAGCTTCAAGTCTGAATACCTTGAACCATTAGGAAATCCATCAACACATGCGAATTCAGGTGTCATAAAAGATACGTTACCTTCGACCAACCTGATTCCCCAACCTTGAATATAAACGCTTGAGCATTACCATGAGGATGAGACAGCACTATCCTCGCTGTTACTACGCTAGTCTGTAGTAAGATACCAGAACTTACAGAATGGCGCGGGGGTGGCGAGGACCTCTTGTGAAGTACATAAATAAGTGATACCGTGAAATAACAATGTGCTCATACCTGGTCGATCATCACCAGCAACATCCAGCGGAGAAGTAGCGCGATTAGATCGAGCTGTTCTCACACTAAAAGACATTCCCGTCTTGTTCACGACAAGGTATGGACAGTAAATCTGGACTTTGAACGCTCCGCCGGATTCAGGGTATCGACTTGAAGAAGGTGAGGTCACGACATCTCATTAGATAGAGACATCACATACACATAATTAAGACTCAGGTGAAGCTTGCGATTGGTTTGGTCGCGGAGTGACAGCCGAGATTCAACATCGAAGTCAGAGTGGCGTTCTGTATTTATGATGACATAATCGCTTGGCTTGAAGACTGCAAGAACTGTTAGGCCCGCACCCCAGGAACCCGGTTTATTCACCTGTATCTTGTACCTCTACATTCAGGAGGACCAGGTGGTCTAGCTCAACTGAGTGTACTGGCATCACGCCCCCTTTTCGTAGGTAGCTTTTCCAATTCTGGTCCGCGTTTTTGTCATAGATGCGGTACTGCAGGTTATAGGGCAGCAAGTTCTCCAGCTCAACCGGAGCACGGAGTTTGACTTGGACTTTGGGAGATTTCCTGGGAGGCGTGTCAGGAAGCGGTAAGGTGCGTGTTAGAGACTTGCCGTGCAGCGGGGTCACTGGAGTCTGTTTGCACCCACGCTTGGAAGCGGAACGGTGCCTCCTGTTGGTCGTTGTGGGGACAGCTAATAGGGAAAGACCTCTTGGGGACTAAATCCTCGAATCGCAGGGACGAGCACCAGCGATAACCAAAGCCCTCTATAGCGTCTCTCAGTGGGATTTAGTATGTGTCAGAAGTGTTGTGCTCACGATCTGGCTGGAGTTTAACTCTGCTCTTTGTAACAGCTTCGATGGGCAATGCGTAGTCTTGGCCAGGAGCTTCGTGGCCGTAAGTGTTTCAGCACAGCACAAGGATACAAAGTAGGGACCAACCAATCTTTTCCAGCGAATACACGGGATGGCCAGTGTGGTCGACCAACATGAGTTCCAACGGATAGAATGTCAAGTTCACCACCAGATAAGTCGAGCGCAGAGTCACTAATTTGACATTGTCTTCCACTGTTACCGCGCACAGCAGACGATCAGCGTATTTCTCCAGCCGGGGTCGCAGCGAGAAGGTAAATTCTCCCTCTCTGTTAACCGGGATGCCTCGAAGAGCCTCCCATGGTTTCCCGACAACTTGAACGGCGATGTTGTGTTGTTCGGACGCCGAACCGTGCTGAAGACTAGTCAGCTGACGATCGAGAAGTTCGCAGCTGGACCTACTTCCCGCATCTTCTTCCAGTCATCAAATCGCCAGTCTATGGTCTGATCGTGATTGAGTTTGACTACATTGCTTTGTTGCATCCCACCACTAGTATCGTTATCTGACCAGACGAAGAGCGGAGAACCTGTGCGATTCCGAATTCGGTATGGTGCGTAGCTCCCCCGATCCTTCTGCATAACTAGCTCTCGCTCCCGTCCCCACATGTTGATAGAGGTTGTTGCCAGCTCGGCGAATGTAGTGCTGAGATTAAGGTCCAAGCGCTCGCGAGCAGCCATAGAGACCTTGAGAGCACTTGAAGCTTGATCCTTACTCAACTATCATAGTCACTGTCAGCACAAGCTGCCTAGGGAGTCAATTGTCGATAATTACCGATAGCACAAGCTTCCAGGGGTCAATCACTAATAATGTGGGGTCAATTGGTCGATGAACTGGATATGAAGGAGACCATACAGGGTTCCCAATGCGAATTTGTAAGATTCCAATAGTTAATCTGCGTTTCTAGCATGGCTGACGCCTGGAGCTACATTGGGCGTGTCAATTTCACCAACTTGGTCCTGTCATAGAAGGCTCACCTCTGACGACCAGTCCTTAACCATCAAGATAAAGGGCTTTACATTTAACTGAAGCATGGGCTGTTCGTGCAGATCCCCGATTAGAATCAATCTAAAACCGTCGATTGTCCCTTTCATCTGGAAGTGTTGTTATGTACTCCTCACACGGGATATGCTGTGAGGTACATACCTGTTCCTTCGACATGACAATACGAGCTTTCGCAGGCGTTTGTCGCACACCCGCTGTGGGCGGGGCAGACCAGGTAGTATGGCGTTGTATATTCGAGGGTTGTTCCCCCTTAAGCGAGGCCTTCCCTTGCGATTTAGCGTACAGGTCAACAGCTTTTGTGGCAATCGCGGTAATGAGCATGATATCGCGGTACGACGCTCGAAAGACTACTTCTGTGGATGAACTTTCCATCGATACTTGTTGTTCTGATTCAGAGGCCCGGCTGTCGAGGGAGAATGTCAGGTCAATATCGTCCAAAAAGCGTACGGTGTCGGATTCTGCTCCCATGCGTATAAGTGACATCCCAAGCTTGTTGATACTCAAGGCCATGATCCCCTGCGATCGATCAGCACTTCACTGGTGACTATCTAGAGCGGTGCTGACCTGCCGGGATATCAAAATCTGATTAATATGAAGTCTAATGGCTTGGGAACAGGGATTGGAATCATTTTCGAGCACGCTGATGGAAACATCATGAAGCTCGAGGCGTAAGTCGGTGGTAGAGACTGTGGAAGATTCCTTTCTTGCTTCTCTTCCGCCGTTTTTATCAGAAACCTTTGGACTTGAGGGACCACTGGCGAAGAATGATAGGAATGAGAAGATGGGCTCCACAGAAAAGATGATGTGAGGGGCGTCGATTGTCATGACTATAAGAGCAGAAGTACGAGACGACGAAAACAGGACCATGAACTGGTTTCGTTCGTGTTCAGCAGCTGGAATGATTTCCCTGAATCTGGACCCGCCAGGTCGAGTGTTGCTCATGGTAAATGATCGTAAGACTAGCTGAGCCTCAGAGGCCCCGTCAACCATTGACTTGAAACGGAAGCTGACGTCATTCAGAGCAAACCGTGCAATCCCATGATCTCTAAGATTTGCCTCGGTGGTTGCCTCCCTGTCATACAAGTGCAGTCTGACCGTAGGTATAGATGCCACCAGGTCGATTGCAGTCCGGAGCCGATTTCCACTGGGAGTAAAAGGTACGCGGATCTCGGGCTCTAGATTGACGAGTGACATTCGCACCTCCGGGGAGTCGAAACAAGGGTTTTCGAGACTTGGGGCGGGTATTACACCTGAATCAGCCTGGGCATTCCCTTCAGGAGTACCGACTAGAACTTGCGGTATTGACTGCGATAATCCAACGAGAGTCTCGTATTGGATTTGGGTGAGGTAGAGCTTTATATCGGATATTTTGATGGCAACCTGTCATCGTGGATGAGTAATGACAACCATGTCTATGTCTGAGACTTACTCGAGCATTCGGTACCCCGTCATCTTGAAAGTGATCATTGTGAACACGTTGGTAAACATCAGCGATGACACTGATGTCATCGACGATCTTGAGCGTAGACAGTCTCCCATCGTAATAAAGGTCCGACGCAAGCTGTAGGCCACTGAGACTCGCCGATATTCTACTGATATCTCCGTCAAATGAGTTGCTCGCGAAGACTTCACCAAGGCGCATCGTTACGATATCAGGAAGGCGTACTGGGTCAGTGGGGAAGACGACAATCGGAGTTTTCACGGAGATCTCGAATTGCATACGTTCAATCTCAGAGGCTCTCTGTACAGCCGCATCACGAGCCGTATCATACAGGACCTTGAGCTTCGCGAGTTTTGTGATAAACAAGGACATGTTGTGGAAGGGCTGCTCGAGGAAGTGGACTTTGAGTGAGCCTGTGGCCAAGTAAACAGCCGATTTGATGCCAGAGTAACCTTCAGCTTCTGGGTCGTAGGTCTGATATCTGAATTCGGCAAAGTTGCTACCTTCGATGGACAGAATCTGTTTAAACTCCTCCCGGCAAAGATCCACAGAGCGATCATCGCTAAGCGCTAGACTTCCCAGGCGACCAGTGATACGCATAGTACTTGATTTCAATATCATGAGAACAGAAGCTGTTGAGAGTGACAAAGTCGCCAGGCTAGCGAGGTCATTGATCAGTACAACTGTTCACTTTGGTAAGCGAAAGCCACGCAGTTACATTAACTATCACTTACCTTGGACGCTGTCGAGTTTCACAGCAATACGTGTAGCGCTGTTGGATTGAGGTCGTATTTCTGCGGTGCCTGCAGGTTCCAAGTTTTCAACCGTCGCTGAAGTTCCGCGTGGAACGAATGTGGTGATTAAGAAGTCATAGAGGGAAATAACGGGTTCCGGTGCAGCATTGAAGATAAATGTCGAGAGCCGCACATCGATACTCTGCTCGATGTTGTCGTAAACTGTGGAAAACTCCGGGGAATTTCTTTGAACGCGCAGATACGAGATTGAGAGAAGATCCTTGTTACCACCATCAATATCATCTGATGAAATGAGTCGGATTGGGTCCTTATCAGCCTGCACGATATTCATAATCAGAGCCCTTCGCGAATTGTTAACTCCAACTTAGGCACATTGTGTTCACGCTCACCTGAGATTGATGTCCACAGTTAAATTGTATTTGAGGAGCACTAAGCCAAGCCGAAAGTGTTGGAAAGTGACATGTCCGAGCGACTTCTCGCTCCCACCTAGACTTGATCGTGAAATTGATGCTCGTAGATCGTCAACTGCGAAGTCGAACTCGAAGATGTGCTGCCGAAGCTCCGGATTCTGCAACAATCGTCGATGAGGCTCAAACAATAAACCACGGTATCATACTACCTCTGAGGTACCGTCGCTCGCTTCAAAGAACACTTCGTCGCGATTAGTATGTTCAGTTTCAGATTGATCATCGTCCACGTTGTATTCCAGTCCCGCGTGCGAGAATAATCCAGTCGACAAAGGCAAGACTATGGATTCCGTACCGATGTATGGTGGAGACGACTTTGGCTTTTGTCTTTTCTCCGATTCCTCGCCGAGTTGTGGGATGGTAACATCAACCAGTCGCATAAGTGTCTTATACTTCGTATCGGAAAGGTTGACATGTAAACTTGGGAGTTTTCCGGAAACTTTGAATCGGGCAAGGTTGAGAACACTCGGGACAATTGAGTTCTGCACCTGAAGTTCAATGTTAGTACGCTCCAGTAGATGGAGGTGGTCGCCATTTTTTGAGGTCAGAGCATCACGACAAGCTTGCAAGTGAGTGCCCATGATAAACTACGGACTATGAATAGACGAATCCGTGATCCGAGGAAAGCGGCTCACCTGTGCAGCTTCGAGCTTGAGAGTCACTTTGTCATACATAAGCGACTCCAAGCGCGTATAGTCTGCTTCGCTATATTGCTGATTCTTTTTTGCTTGCAGCTCGCGCATAGCGTCTTTGGAGGCGAGGTCGCTTTCGACCGCAATGTGTCCTGCGTCGATGATCAAGTGACCACTGTCGAAGGAGGTGACACTGGTGGAGAGTCAAGTCACATGACAAAAGTGAAGACGAGAGCTCATACTCTTCGGGGATGACGATAACAGGTGCATTTATGTCTACTTGCAGATCAATCGTCTTGTGGGATCGCAGCGCATACTCTAAACTGGCCCGAGTCTCCTTTCGCAAGCCCTCCAGTGTTTGACTGGCAACGTTCTATGATGCAGTCATACCACATGAAGGGAAATGCACGCAGAGTTACAAACTACTCACGAGCAAGGCTTCCACTGACTCCAGTTGACTCTCGGGGGGTCTGAAGAACTTCGCAATCGCTTCAACATACCCCCGATGATAGATTATCTCCATATGGCGCATGCGAGCCGTAAGAGCAGAGTCTGCCCTCTGATCGAGTGGATTACTCTCAAGTTTGAGGTAAAAGAAAGGCCCGTTGGACTCCACGCTCTTCCCTGGCGCGACATGCTCGGCTCTGGGATCCTTGACTTGGACGATTTGTGGATGAAGGGTATTCTTGGTGGTTCCATCAAACACGCTCAGCGCTCCAAGGGAGACGGAAGTTTCGAAATTGTCCGGTCTTTGAATGAAGTCAGCACAGAAAGATTCAAAAACCATGGATATAATATCCGAGGCCGCTCCTCTTGGATGACTCCTCAACGCAAAAGATCCCTTTCTCAGCTCAGCTGTTACTCGTACCTTCACGGCATCCTGGGGTGTTTCCAAGGAAGCCGCGATAGCAGATTTTTCGTCATAGTCGAGGATGTCGTATAGTTGTCTCCGTTGTTCCTCCGTCATTGGACTACCAAAACCCGCATCCTCCTTCGGGAGGTCAGAATCTGCAGAACTCCATAACCAAGATGTCCAACTGCGTGCTTGTTGCCGCTGAGCGCGCTCTTCCTCTAGCCTTTTGCGTTGTGCGATATCTTTGCGTAGACGAGACCGAGCGATTGACCTATAGAAGCGGATGTCTTCATATGTTAGCTTTCGTTCCAAGCCTGCGACCTCAGCAGCATCCTATTCTCAAGTATTTAAACAGGGAAAATCTATCCGTCGAAAGAGGTGCGCGTACGTTCTCCCGGAGAGTATTCATGAGCTTTCTTCCGAAAAGTTCAACGTATTTGTTTCGGTCGTCACGACGTTCCACAAAGTAAGCCCAGGTCCATTTCCGCCTTCGTTCGTGGACGCTGTTTAAAATAGCTGAGGCAGCGAACTGTAGACGGGCTCTGGCGCGGTTTCTTGCGAAATCTTCGTTACTGGGTCGGAATTTATGGTACTGGAGACTTCGGTAGTCTGTGATGTAGTGTGCACATTCAAACTTACTCGACGCTGGCGGATATAAAAATGGTACATATCCACAAGAGATATGACGTCCCGGTATTGGTTGTTATCCAGGGCTACCCCAATCTCCTCAAAACGTAGATGCACGTCAACCTGAGGTGTTTTGCCGTCTACCTTGTTGTTCACGACGATCTCCATAGACTCCATTGGACCATGATCCACGACGGTCAATACATCACTCACCTTACCTTCCCCCGACACAGGACTCAGGATGAACTGGTGAGAGGGACTTTGATCGTTACGGGGGATCTGCACAGACATGTTAGATATAGTAGTAAACTCGGATAGTAGTATACCATATTCAAGAACTTTTTCTTAGCTTCGTATAATGGCAAGCCAGCCATACTAAGTGAATCTGTATCAAAGTAGATGGCCAAGGATAGCAAGCTAGACAGCTACGTCGTGATGAGTGACGTTGTAACGTTGGTAAGATGTCCCGTACTTTGTGAATTGCGCCCGCGGTACTTTCAATGAAGGCTGGTTCCCAATGTTCATTAACCGATTGGATGGCGAAGCAAGCCAGTGTGATTCCTGCAGCAAAAGGATGCTGCCAGCAATCATTCAGATCAAGCGGAGTTCGACTGATCCAGTAATCATACTTACACCAGGAACGCTCAGTTTATCTTCATATCTTACGTGTACATCCTTGACCGTCACTTGCACATTATTGATTATTTTGGTGGTCAAAGAGGCCCAGAAGCCCTGGGGCTGTGAGGAAGCATCCACTAATCCGGATATGAATGTAGGAGGCTATGGATGTCGAGCCAGGAAGTGACATACCCTGCGAAACCTCTGCCTGTCCGCGTATGTCGAGTAACTCGGCGTCCTCGAGGCGCTCCTGCTTGCTGACTTGAATGATGCGTTCCTCCTCCTCCGGATCGATGTTATCCCGCGGGGAAGGCACTACGAGGAGGTAAACATCCTTGATGAGGATTTCCACTGGTTGGTTGCCCAAGTTCATCCAGTGAAGGGATAAGGTGAATGTTCCCAGACAACCTGGAAACAGGATCGTGATATGTCCCTGAAAGCAAGTTATATACTGACCTTCGAGAACGTCTACGGGAAGTCTAAACTTATCGAGGGCGCCTTTTTTGAGGCGCAGGTTCCGCAATGTCAGCTGACCTAGAGATTGCACGACGTTTGTGAAGTAGCAATAACTGGGTTAAAGAAAAGACCTTGTCCTATTCCATAGTTGACCTGGTTCATGTCGAGGTTCTCAACATATGGGGCGAGAATTCTGTTGAACAACTGCACGCATGCAAGTTAGGGTGGAATGTGTGGGCGATGGTAATGGTAATACGCACGATGTTCAAGACTTCTTTTCCTGGGTCCAACCACCACATGATTGTAGGTTGGTGTGCGTTTCAAGCTCTCCCGAGTTGTCTCGAGGTAGAAGGCGAATAGGGCATGGACAAACGAGGAAGCGCAGCGTCGTCATCTCACGTGACTTACTGTACTGGCCATGTCGGAACGTGCTGGATAGCAGTGTGACTTGCACCGTCTTAGCGCAGTCCGCTACACTACCGATGGTGTCACAACCACAATTTGGACGTCTATCACCTTGGAGTGAGCGCCGCGTTTCATCAGACTAGGTGAAGCGAATAACACGCCAGTGGGCAGTGAGGCCTCTGTCGAAACTCAGTTACCAATGTCACGTGCTGTTGTGTCACGCTCCCCCGCGCACTTTCATTTTTTCAACTCATCTTTCTACCGTCATGGCCCCCCTCGCCGACCTCCTCCTCACTATCCTACCAACCGACGTGCTCCCTTACCATATCACTCACTATGTCCCAGGCAAGACCCCCTTCTCAACAACGCCCGTCGTGTCCACGACACTGGCCGCATACCTCGCCATCATTTTCAGCATTCAGCATGTTATGAAGGATCGCCCTCCACAAAAACTCAACACGCTCTTTCGCATTCACAACGCTCTCCTTACTGTGGGCAGCGCCATTCTCCTTGCCCTCATGGTCGAAGAGGTCGCTTCAATATGGATTAAATCAGGCGCATATGATACCATGTGTCACGAAGCATCATGGACTCCAGTCAGTTCTTTCCAATCCCTCGCGTTGCTCCTCATTATTCCCAACCATTTCAGAGGCTTGAATGCTACTACGTGATTAATTACTACTTCAAATACATCGAACTTTTCGACACCGTCTTCCTAGCACTGAAGAAGAAGCCTCTGGGTCTGTAGTCCAGTCTCGATGCTGTTTCATCCTAAGACTATTCGTATCTAGCCTTCCTGCACGTCTTCCACCACTCAGCAACGGCTTTGTTATGCTTCACACAGTTGAATGGCAAGACAAGCGTCGTAAGTTTCATCACTCTTCTGTTTCTGTCCTATCTCAGTTTTCACATCAGTCCTGGGTTGTCATTACCTTGAATCTCTTGGTCCATGTCATTATGTGTAAGTATCTGGGTAATTTACTTCTGTATCTGCTGATCGGGCACAGATTATTACTATTATGCGACTGCCGGTGGTGCCAAAATTTGGGTATTTCTGTCGTTATCATAGTTAGGGTCTATCTCATCCGGGTCTCTAGTGGAAGAAATACTTAACAACTATGCAAATTACGCAGTTCGTCATCGACCTCTTTGTTGTCTACTTCGGCAGTACGTGTAGGCGGACTATCTAGAGATTCGAGGATATTGACACCTGGTTTAGCATACCAGCACTTTGCACATTCCCGTTTCCCCAATCTCCCTCACGTCGCGAACTGCGCTGGAACGGAGACCGCTGCGTTGTTTGGCTGCGGGCTTCTTTCGAGTTATCTCGTCCTCTTCATTAATTTCTACATTCAGACCTATCAAAAACCTGCAAAGGGGAAGAAGCCTATTGTTAACGGCAATAGACTTGTTAACACGGCTGGGTAAGCTACTGTTTCATGGTGTAACCTGCCTGCTCACCCGTCACGAACACTCCAGGCTCAAAGAAGAGTGAGGCGCTTCAGTGTCTGAACACCACTTCGGGGCTCGTATAAGAACTGCTCGTATAATCCGCTACTGTCTCGGGTCACCGCGATGCTTTACCCACACTAGGTTCCATCGTCTCATATTATCCTCCTTTACCGCGTTCTCTTTTTCGTTGCGATGAAGGCTATTCTGCATGTCGACACTTACATCTCATCACTTAGTGCTAGATCATTCTTGGCGTTGTTTTCTTCTCTCTTGATACCACGGTTCGCGAGTTGGGATCACGAAAGCACGACGTTGTAGAGTGACGCTTGCGAAACTGAGTGAGCAGAGACTTTGAGTTGCACAAGAAAAGTTTACTCGTTCTGCCATGTCGGTCAACCAGTCCTGCATCCCCGAAGAGGCTGTCTCCTGCGAGTTTATCGTCTCTGCCGAGCTCTACGTCCCTTCCACCGCGTCTCTCGCTCTTCGCAAGGTCCGTCTCACCGTCTCACTATCTCTGACGTGCACCCATCACGGTCCTCAGCCAACCGCTTCACGGCGCAGAGCTGATCGCAAAGAGCTCCGCAAATCCGTCGAGGACGTCCCCAAGAGGGTTAAAGGTCCGCAGTGCACCACATGGCCCGCATCACCCGCTAAGCCGTGGCCGTAGAGAAATCCAGCTGGATATCGCTCACTCGCTCCCCTCCGGGATCAACCCATTGGAGACCAGCGACCTGCAAATTTTCGGATGAAGATGATCAGTGCCTCCTGAACATCTATCTCGATGTATGCCGCGTTCATCGGCCGTTCTTTCCGCTTGATTGACAATTGGTCAAGGAAACGATCCTATATCAGACGGTCTACTTGCACCTGCTTAGCCACACCGACATCCGCTATGCCGACCCTTCGTTGTTCCTCCGCAAGAATTGTATCGTAATATCCTCTGCTGGGTGTGCTTTCTTCTTCTTCCGATTTTTATCCCTTGTTGATTCCCGGCATGTAGTGGACAACGATGGAGCTCCGGTCCCGGCTCCGAACAGATCTATCTTCATTTTGCCGATACAGATGCTTGCAACACTTGGCTAGTTCTCCTTCGATCCTATGCGAGGGCAGAGACTTACGGTCAGCCTTACGCCACTTTGGATGGTGGACTATATCGCATGTGGCGGCAAGTTGAGCTCACAGTAATGCAAGGACGGAATCTTGGTCATCAGAAGTCCTTCGCCGATGCCAGCGCAAGCCCCTTGGCACCCGGCGAAGACTCTAGGATTGAATCTGACCCCGTCGACTTGGACGTGTTTTGTGAGATCCATGTAAACGATAACATTTGCGGTCGAACAACCGTGGTGAAGGGCATAGGCTCTCCTGATTGGCACGAAACCTTCTTACTCGCAGATTTACCACCCTTTGAGGCTCTCGAAATCCTGCTATGGAAGGAGAAGCGGCTTGTGAAACCGACGCCCCTCGGTTCTATCCGTATTGCGCTCACCAATTTTCGCAGAAGTGAAGACGTAGAGGGGTGGTTCCCTGTTATTCAGCCAAGTGGTTTTTTGGCTGGTATTCAGGTCGGTGAGCTACGCATGAAGCTCAAGGTTCACGAGTGAGTTCCCAGTATAGTGTGTCACCCTAAGTATTGTTCAATTTTTCCTGCAGAGAGATCATTCTTCCCCACTCCAACTACACTGGTATGCTCACGGTGAGACCCTAAACTACCTCTGGGGTTAACCCACTCACTCATTCC